>APFE030527898.1:109929-139171 GCA_000404065.3 Pinus taeda
GTTTGGGTAAATTGGTACATCAACTTCCCAGGGTCGTAACTTTGGCATACGATCTCTGTTTGACACGTACAATAGCTCGTTAGAAATATCTATTCGAGCACTACCACTTTGGGAAGGGAAATCCCTAGATTTCCAAAAAAACGTCATTTAGGGCCTAAAAACGGCTCCGGAAGTTCAGGACCCGAAAAACTGCTGAAAACAGTAAGTTGTGCTACAATTAAGGAAACTGAAAATGCTGAGGGAAACAATGGTGGGGGTCCAAGTGGACTTGGCAGGTGGCCACCAATATCCACCTGGATCATTCCTCCCCCCTTGGTCCCCATTGCGTTGAGTTCCTCCATGAGATGAGGAAACTTTTGCTGAACTTGGTCCCTGGTGATCCACTTACCCTGGTGAAGGAGTTGGCCTGCTTTGACAACTCGATATAGTTGGATATTCTATTGGCGAGTGTTCTTGATCTGTCTGTCCATGATCTGATCAGTTGTAGCTTGTTCCATGCAATCTGGATTTAATTCTGTGGGTGTGAGCTGTTTTGCAATGTCGGATGTGTTTAGCAATGGTGGAAAGTATGGCCGAAGATGGTCCACATTGAACACTGGGTGCAGGCCAAGGAATGGGGGAATGCTGAGCTCAAATGCATTATCTCCCACAACCTTAGTAATGGTGTAAGGACCATATCGAAGTGGTCTCAATTTCCGATAGGCTCCAGTAAGGCGTTCCTTTTGCAAATGCAACCAGATTTGTCGCCCACCTGAAACTTGTGTGGCACCCGATGTTGATCATGTCGCTACTTGTACTTGGAATTTGATTTCTCTAGAATGTCATGGACTTGATAGCAAATATGTTGGATGTGCTCAATGAAGCTGGTTTCCTTGTCTGTTTCGGACTGGACATGAGCCGAATCTGTGTGAGTTGCTGCAAGTGGCATGGCCACATTAATGGGGCATAGTGGTTGGAATCCCAAGCCCACCTAAAAAGGGCTGTGGCCAGTCGAGTTGTGAAGAGCTCAGTTGTAGCTGTGTTGAACATAAGGGAGGCTCTCGTCCCATGTGTGTGGATGCTTTGAGTTGTACATGCGCAGAATGTGTACAATCATCCTATTAACAAACTCTTTCTGGCCATCAGTTTGAGGATGGAAGGCTGTGGACTAGTGAGTTTGGTGTCCAGCATTGACCAGAGACTGGACCAAAATGTATTGAGGAACCGACTGTCCCGATCTGAGATGATAGACTATGGGATCCCAAAGTGCACCCACACTCATTCAAAGAAGAGTTTAGCAGTGGTTTCTGCTGTGATATTCTTCGTGCAGGCCGCCATAATGGCCATCTTCGAGAACCTGTCGACGACCACAAAAACATTGTCATTTCCATGCTTAGTGGAAGGAAGGCCTGACATGTAATCCATGGAGATGGATTCCCAAGGTTGACTAGGGTTAAGCAGCAGGGTATAGAGGCCTTACTTCTTGATGGTCACTTTGGCAATGGCATAGGCATTACATGATCTGATGTACTTCCCGATATCCTATCGAAGATTCGGCCAATAGAAATACTTTTGCAGTACTGCCACCGTTTTCTCGACCCCGAAATGCCCAGTAGCCTGACTGTAGTTTGCTTCCCCAATCATCTTGGCATGCTCACTTGAAGGAACACAGAGGTGACCCAGGTGGCATAACAGGGCATCCTGGAGGTGAAAATATCGAACATGCCGACCCTTTAAGAGTGTCTGGTATGTGTGGCCGAATTCTGGGTCGCTTTTGTAGAGAAGTGGCCAATCAGAAGTCTCATGCCCACAAGAATTGAGCACAGTGGTTAATGCCATGATCGGTGGTCGACTGAGGAAATCTGCAACATTATTGGTGCTGCCCTTCTTATACTTGATATTCAAATGGAACTGTTGCAGGTATGTAGACCACTTCTGATGGCGATCATTTTGTAATTTCCCTTGGGTCTGTATGAACTGCAGGGGTCAGTGGTCTGTGTGGATGACCGTTTCCTTCCCCAAACTGTAATGCTTCCATTGTCGGTAGCCCTACACAGTGGAATACATCTCTTTATCATAAGTGGGATACTTCTGAACTGTGTCTAAAAGTGTTTCACTGTGATATGCCACTGAATACCCATGTTGAGTAAGGACTGCCCCAATAGCATAGTCAGAGCCATTTGTCTCGACCTCAAATGGTTGTTGTAAATTTGGTAACGTGAGCATTGGTGCCGTAAAGAGGCAATCTTTCAACTCTGTGAATGCCTTCTGTTGAGATTCAGGCCAAAAGAATTTTTCTCTCTCCTCCCTTGGTGACTTGACTCAAGGGCCAAGTGATATGAGAAAACCCCAACACGAACCTGCGGTAGAAGTTGGCAAGACCTAGAAAGCTGCGGAGCTCTGTCAGAGTGGTTGGAGACGGCCAATCCCGAATGGCTTGGATCTTGGCTAGATCCACATGCACCCCCTGTTCATCAATAATGTATCCCAGATACTGAACTTGGGTCAAGCCAAAAGTGCATTTCTCCAAATTGGCACATAGCTTGTGTTGCCGCAGTGTTTGGAGAACCTGTCGGATGTGGTGGAGGTGCTCTTCCCAACTCTGGCTGAAGATCAGAATGTCATCCAAGTATACCACTACGAATGAGTTGGTGAATGGCCGCAAAATGTCATCCATTAGCCTCATGAAGGTTGCAGGAGCATTCGTCAATCCGAAAGGCATAACCAACCATTCGAAAAGGCCCTCCTTGGCTTTGAAGGTAGTCTTCCATACATCAGAGGGTTCGATTGGTACCTGGTGATATCCTAACTTCAGATTGATATTGCTGAAATATTTTGCCCCGTTTAGCTGGTCCAAGAGGTCATCAATCCACAGGATCGGGTACCTATTGTGGACAGTGATCCTATTCAGTGCCGATAGTCAATACAGAGTGTCCAAGTCCCATCCTTCTTCTGTACCTACACGATCGAGCTCCCACAAGGCGATGAACTTGGACAGATGTGACCTTTCTACAGCAGCTCTTGAATCTGCCTCTTGATTTCATCGTTCTCTAGAATGGAGCACCGATAAATTCGTCCATTGGGTAGTGGCGCACCTGGGGTCAGATCGATGGAGTGCTTGACCTGACAGTACAGAGGAACCCCTATGGGGGAGGTGAAGATGTCCTCGTACTCCTCCATGACCTTGTCCATCGGTAGTTGTCATGTGGAGGGGCCCTATCTAGAGGCCATGGCCATTGTCTTCTTCTTTCCTTGAGGGCGTATCATCAAGAAAACAAATTTCCCGGTTTTGGAAATGAGCTTACTGCATTTTTTTGGAGTAATCAAAGAGATGGCGGTAGGCGGTGCTACCTCTGGTATCCTGTACAAATTATTTCTCAATGTAATAATAACATCACGGGGCCTTGACACATACACAGCATGTCGCTTCCACAAGTATGGTTGTCCTAATAATACATCACAAACTTCAAGGGGAGCAATGTCACACAATACCTCATCCGTGAAGGGCTTTATGTTGTATGGAAGGGGACACTGCTGGCTCACGCGAAGATCCCGTCCTTGGTGAAGCCACCCGATGGTGTACGGTTGTGGATGTGCTGTGGTTGGTAAGCCCAACCGCTTCATGACCTCAGCCAAAATGAGGTTCTTTTGGCTCCTGCTATCGACAATGAACTGCAGCGGGGAGCCCTTTACCCACATCTGGGAGTGGAAGAGACGCTCCTCCTCCTATGGATCTTCGGGTTCATTTTTCTGGATCTTAGCAGTAGCAACAGTGGTGTTGGGATCCACATCAATGATCTACTTCCCTTTGTCATTCCCCATGTCGGGTTTTGACTCAGAGTCAGAACATGCATCTGATTCTGAAACCTTTAGCTCAGCCACTAGTGACTGCTTGGCCCGACACTCACTTGTGTTGTGAGTGGAGCTCTTATGCAACTGACACCATTTTCCTGTGTCCTTTTTCGGCTTCGCAGCACTGTTCTTTTCTTGCAGCTTTGGCGGGTTTTCTTGGGCTGCCCCACCTTGGCTTTGTCCTTTGTTCTGTGGTTTATGGGCACCTTTCCCTTGCTTCAGATTTGCAGATCCAAAGTCTCGCTTCTTTTGTTTAAACTTTTGCTTGACATTGACAGCATATCAGTATGTTGTGCCGAGCAAGGAGATGTTTAGGAATTCTATTTCTTCCTGGATGTACTTGTACAGGCAGCCGTGGTATTTCAGTATCAAATGTTGCTCCGTATCCTTGATACCCAATTTTGTACGAAGGGTATGGAAAAGATTGGTGAACTCCGGCACATCTTGGTCCCTTCCCTGCTACAGCGTGGTCCACTTTATGTATTCATCCTCATAGATTCCAACAGGGTAGTACTGCTCCTTGATGGCATCCCGGAATGAATTCCAAGTGGGTGCAACTGAAAATAGTGAGCCGGTATTTTCATCCTTCTGCTCGCAGTAGGTTTCCCACTAGTCCTTGACGTGGGGGGTTTCTTTGAGAAGAGCGAAAACAATCTTTTCTCGACTCGAAAATTCATGAACAAACAAATAACCCTCTAGCAGATTTAATCATTTATCTACAGTATTTGCGTCTATCTGACCCTTGAATATGGGGATTTCAAAATTAACTTGTACCTTAAAAGGCGTGGCGTTTCCAGAGTAGCTGCTAGAAGCCAATGCGTCGCTTCTGGGTAGCCACTGAAGGATCTAAGAAAAGTTGTCCATCATCGCATTTCGTTGTTGCTTGAGGGCTTCTTTGAGCAAGATTTTGATAGGATCTCCTGCCCCCTCATCTTTCTTCTCATCTGCCGTGGGAGGCCATCAGGATTTTCAAGGCTGGTCTCGCAAAGGTTCGACCAGTTCAATCCCTAACTCCTTATATCCCGACCTCGTTGGGGACATGCAAAGAAAAACAGAGAAAAAGCAGACCGTTCTGATACCACTGATCCGAACTTAAATAGGAACACAACAAATTACAAAGATAACCATAAACACAGATATGCAGTGGAAATAATACTTCATTTCATTAATGTAAAATACTGAAATATGCTTACAAAGAGTAATGGAAATAAACCAGCTAGGGCGATGGTAGCTTATCTTTGGGAAGAGATGTGGTGGCTACATGCCTCTGAACTGTGTTACAATGAGGCTCAAAGGCCTATTTATTGTTGAGAAATAATGGAAAACCCTTAACATTCCAAAACCTACCCCTAGAAGATGAAACGCCAAACTGTGGGCCCCGTCTGGGTAAATTGGTACATCAACTTCTCGGGGTCATAACTTTGGCATACGATCTCCGTTTGACGCGTACAATAGCTCGTTATAAAGATCTATCCGAGCACTACCACTTTGGGAAGGGAAACATTAGTGCATGGAGCCATGTTTCCCCCAGATTTCCAAAAAAACGTCGTTTAGGGCCTCAAAACGGCTCCGAAAGTTCAGGACCAGAAAAACTGCTAAAAATAGTAAGTTGTGCTACAATCAAGGAAACTGAAAATGCTGAGAGAAACAATGGTGGGGGTCTAGGTGGACTTGGTAGGTGGCCACCAATATCCACTTGGATCAAACTCCCTCTTCACCATTATCAAAACTATCTCCATCATCAATGTGAAGATTTAAAAATTCTCCTTTCACTTGGAGAAAATTGTCCAGTTGTAAAAACTTTCCAATACCTTATGTTGTCTAGTCAAACTAGCCTGTGTTTAACCTTGATTTCATACTTCTTATTTGGATGAATAGGAACATGAAAATTACTTGCTCAGGTATCCAATGCATCAACAATTGCATTCTGATCTCTAGGAATCAAAGACAAATTGTATTATGGAAAATTTTGTAGAAAATCTAAAACAACATTTCTATATGCCCTCATTCTAGGGTGCTTGGTTGAATACTCACCTTTAATTTTGTTTATGATTAGTTCTGATTCCCCATGAACTGAAATTTTTTTTGCTTCCAAATTTTTCAACACCTGCAACCCCAAAATTAGTGCCTCGTATTTTGTAACATTGTTTGTGCATTTTAAAGCCAGTTTATAAGAATAGGTCTTTGACTTGCCTACTTTCGAGCTCATAATCCATACACTAGCCCCAGTTCCCTCCTTACCAAGTGAACCATCAAATTTCATGTTCCACATGCCTTCATCATCATCAGACTCTTATTTCTATTCCAAAATTTTACCTTCATTCTTTTATGACTTTGTGTCCCTGTTTTAAGCATCTTATTCCAAACATATATCATTGTATAGTAAGAATGAATCCATGTCTGAATGGAAAGAATAAACATGATAATTTTTCGGTTTGTCTTGACTTCTTACCATGTACTTCATGAGGGTTTCCCTATACAACTTCCTTGTCTATCCAAGAACCAAGATAGTGGCATATGACATGTCCATCTATAGAGAGCCCTCCAATTTTGCACCCCAAGATCTTGATAACAAGATACCATACTTTGGTGGGATGCCAAAAACAACCACATCCATAACTACACTCTTGGTTGGAATTTGTGTGAGAGTGACACATACATATTTGATAAACCAACACACTTTACCTTGCTTGAATCGAAAGAGAAAAGGTCTTTTATGGCCTAGTTATATCCAAGCCAAGCTTGTCCATGATCACTTTAGGAATTAAGTTGTGTGAAGCACCTGAATCTAACATGGAATTATGCAATATCAAATCATGTATATTAAGGTTGACATAAAATTGTGGCACATTACCTTCCTATGAACCTCCTTCAACTTCTGGACCAAAAACCAATTTTGGGTGATCATCATTTAAATTGACAGTGTCTGACTCTTCTCCCACCTTCAATGCCTTTAATTTTTGAATTTTATATGCATCCTTCTTCATCAATTCAACTAATGGAACATAAATTTTAATATTTGATATCTCATTTTCAAGAATAAAAGATGATTGACTCCTTTCTACCTCCTTAACAATTGTATCTTGCTTTTGAGGAAGTTCTTTGGGAGGATCAACCTTTGTCTGACTCGTAGAAGTTATATCATCCTGGACCTTTTTAGTAGGATTTATTAGGACTTTCTTATTCCTCACAATATACTGTTTGTAGACTTCCATAATAGAATTTTGATAACCTTTCTTATAGTCTTCTGATTCTGAAGGCATGATGTCTTTTTGTGATTGTAAGAACAACTCCTATTATTCCTTTGTCAAGAAAATATTATCTACTTCTTCCTCACTAAAGGGATTAATATGATCTTGTTCTTGTTCTTTCACTGCCTCCTACTCTTCTTCTGCATAGCTCTCCTCAAAAGAAGGTATGATCTATTGTTGGTCTGCTGAATTTCTTTGGTCCCTCTGCTTAATTTTAATCCGTTGCCTTCTAAAATTAGGATTTTTGATTTGAGGACCTCCCTGTGATTCTCTTGCAACAACTTTGTCTATCAGAGTCATTTTCTCCATCATATTTTCCATGGTTTTCACCAAAGTATCCAATTTAATATCTGATGATGTAGAAGTTTCCACCTTGATGGTTACCCCCTTTTCAGTCTTCATCTTGCCTTTCTTGGCAAACACATTTTCTTCTACACCAACAGAAATCTTCTGCATGTCCTCCAGGGTGGTTGGTTTTCTTTTGCTTAGTTGATAGGCCATGTACACATAGAATCCACATGGATAGTGGAGTAAGGCCAAACCTGGTGGAGGCTTTATTTTTGTAGGGATAGAATTATAAACATTATTTAATCTATTTGAATAATCTTGGACTAATTCTCTTGGAGCTCTCTTCAAGTTTTCATATTTTGCTAGAATTTGAAGAGGGTTCTTTTTGACCTCCCATCGAGAAACGAAAAGTTGATGAAACTATTGAATATGAGAAATACAACGTGCTACTAGTCCCTTGTATCATTTTTTGACTTCTTCAGCAAAGCTCTGGGTAAAAACCCTTATCTTAACATCATCATGATCAACTTCTTATAGGCCCATAAATTCATTCATTTTGTCTACATGTTGTTGTGTTGTAATAGGTCAAGTACCATCAAATTAAGATAGGCATTGTCCATAATTTTGTGGCATATCATTTAGTGGTGCTTGCAAAACCAATGGAGCATAACAAGCTACCATGATTTTGGTGTGAGATGTTGTTGTTTTGGTTGTTGTACTTGGTAATGAAGGTGAAAAAGATGGAGGAACTATGATCTGTTGGATTGGAACTGTAATATGTTGGGCTGTTGAAATGGAAGGAGTAGAGGCAACATATATAAGTGGGGTAGAATAGTATGAAGGACTCAAATTCAAGGTTGATAAAGGGGTAGAAGAGGTTGGGACAGGCTGTTGAAATAACAATGACTTTTCAACAGCCTTGTGCAGTTGACTAACCAAATTTTCAAGCTTGCAAAAAATATATAAAATCTCACTATTCGATTTCGAAATGCAAATATTTTAAGATGGAATATATGATTTTATTTCAGATTCATCAAGATTGTCTCAAACACATAAGATTCAAAGTTGGATTTGAAAATACTTTGCTCAAATTGTAAGTCAAACTCAATATTTTCAACTATTATAATGCTTTCAGGAAGGTGTAAGATCTATGTAAAGGGTTATTACTTGCTTCACCTTCTCTAAACTTATTTTTCCTAGGAAATTTCTCAGGATCACTTACAACTTTAAGGGGATCATGATCTGGATGCCATCTTGTATGGATCCTTCTAGAAGCGAGATTTCCAAACAAATTGCTTACAACTAAGCCAAACAAAACTTCCAAGTGAAAATTTTCAGCCTAATGATTTCCTAACTCCTGTCACCTACAGGAACTAGGATTAAGCTTCCCAAACAAAGGATTTACTAGGAACTATGTAGATTTCACTCCCCAACAATGGCATCATAATGTTCAGAGGTAACCACAAACCACTTCTAGGCCAGCATCTAGCCCTTCTAGTCTTTGAGAGGGCTCTCTCACTTAGGTTGATGAAATAATCTGATATTAGGCTAGGGATGATGTTAAATAAGGTTTTTTATTCAAAGTTCTTCTCATGAGAAAAGAGACAAATCCATTGATCATGGAATCATGTCAAATTAGTTTTTTGTCTAGTGATATGATGAAGAGAGAAAGGGATTTCTCCACAGGGGCAAGGTAGGCATCCTTGGTGATGAAATCAATTTAAATAGATGTAGGAGTGTGAGTGTGAAAAATATGGAAACAAAAATTAGAGCATTAAAACTGTAAATGAATTTTAAATGTTGCTTTAATAGGAACACAGGTTACTTGTGAAAACAAAATTAGAGAACCATTAAGATGAATTATGAGTTAAACATCTGGTTTTTCCAAGCTAGAAGACATACATTTAAGAGACTTAAACACATAATATACAGTTACAAGAATATTAAAGCATACATCATGAAGATCTGACGCAAGAATCCTTGCAAATCACCTTCTGTCTTTCATTCATTTATTGGCAAATTTTTCAAAAAATACACAACAAAAAAGTATGCTTCTCTCTAATATAACCAACATAACCCTTTTACTATGTTTTTCATCTTTATATACATATTGAGGTTCAATCTCCCACTCTAGGTGGCCAAAGTTATTGAACAAAACAAACTTATAACTAAATACAACAAAATTTTGGTGCATATACTTAAAAATAGGAATGGTTTTACTCATAACCAATCTATGCCTAAAACATCACCAACTTGGAATATTTTAAAATAAAAATGAAATACACCTCCTAATACAATATGCCACCTATCCAAATGATCCAAACTACTTCTAAAAAGTAAAAATTCGAATTATGAAGTGAAATGTTGCCGACTATCCAGTTTCGTAGCGCATAAACCAGTTTTGCAACAAGTTGAAGTAGCCCTCCACGTTTTGTATGGTTCCAGCCTTCCTCTGAAAAATGGACCAAATGGGTGTCTTTAAAATGTCTCTATGATGGTGCTAAATCTATGAGATATGCTTCATAGTGCTTTTAAAGCTCCTTATTGACTAACCCCCACTTTCATAGTACAATTGTCAGCTTTCGCAGCACCTTCAAAATTCTGAACATATGATGACTTTCTCATGGTATAAATGTTTGAGTAATGAATATAATTATTGTGACATTCATATAACTGCTCTCGTGAGAACCAAAGCTTCAAAACTCCACTATCTTATCAGCATCAAAGACTACATAAAAAGTGCAACAAATCTTTGTTGCGTTTTTGTAGGATCCACCAAAATTGATTTATTTCTGATTTCTTTAGCAAAAAGACAAAAAAATTGGAATGGAGTGGGATCCTCCTAATGGAGATTTACCTTTGTAATGGCCTCTTCTAGTATATCCAACTTGCCCCTCTTCCTCCTTTTTCTAGATTTCTTAGCCTCAATGAGCTTCTTCTTTACCAATCTGAGTCTTCTCTTTAAAACCAAATTATATGTATATAAATTTCTAACCTACCTATGTAGAGCTAGGGTACACTTAAAATTATATCAGGCCTTATCAAGTACAATATTTATAGCTTTTACTTTCTTAAAAAAACTCAATTTATCCCTATGATCCTTTTTTGCAAGCTGATCTACGTGTTGTTGAACTCCTTCAAGTCATTCCAATAGTTTTTCAAACTCTTTCTGCTCATCAAAAAATACCCTTTGTCATGGATGAATAGTATCCTCTATTTGCATTTGCACCCTGGTAGTACACCTAGTTCTAAGTCTCCTTGATTGTTCAATTGTGTCATTTATCTCTTCAACAACAATGATCTGTTTACTTTTTCCTTTAGCATCATGTATTGATGTTTTTCTTGATGGTTCTCCTTGATTGGGATGAACAACTTCTTGTAATACTTTATGCCTGCATTCTCTATTTTCTTACTGAAAATATGCTATTGTCATATTTTCCTTATCCAACTATTGCAAATCTTTAACACTCTGGTCCCTTTCATCAACTTCTTCTTCTTTATGTGTACTTTCTAATTCAACAACTTGAATAGGTGTAGGTGTTTGATCTACAAGAATTATCTTAGTTGAATCTATTGTTATCGATACCCTAGCCATTTTTTCTACCTCAAGGGAGAATTAAAGCTTCTTAGAATTTCTTTTATCAACTAATTTGTTTTTAGTCAAAGGATTTTTGGTCAAGATAGCTGTTGCAGGTGAGTCTGCTTTGATTACAACTCATGGGGTATATTTATTGGTCCTCTTGTTGTTAGAAGATTGTGTTATACACCCTGAAGAAACCAAAAAATCCTACCATGACTGCTCCTTCTTTTCAAGTTCCTTTACCACTTGTAGTTTAGTCAATGAAAAATGAAACAAACTAGGTTCAATAGGAATTCCTTTGGATTTAACTATATCAGCCATCTTACAAAAACTCCTAAATAAGTAGTAAGGAAGATTCAAAGTTTCTTTTCTTGTAAAATGAATTAGGAGTGTAAGATGATAGTGATAAACCTTACTAAAACTCCCTTCACGTGTGAAATACCTTTGAATCACCTCCAACAATATACTATGGTGGTCTTGTCAATAGCTTATTGGAACAATAGACCCATAACCTTTTTGGCATTTTGGTTTGATAAAATCTTTGAAATGAACCAAATCAAACTCAATACTCATAAACCATTTCTCACCATTCAAAGGGATTGTAGTGGCTTCAACTATTGATTTGGCTATGACTGGAAAAGTAAGTTTCCCACCTTTGCTTGAAAACCATCAAATCCTTTGGAAAACTCCTTAGTCAATTGTAAATGATACCCCTAATATTTTCACAAAACCTCATACACCCCACTTGCTCAAAATCCATTATGATGGTTGGTTCAACATTGAGAACTATGACATCTTGTGGCTCAAATCGAACTATGGCACCTCCCTTGTGCTTCTTGTCTTCTGGAGTTGACATCATTTTTCTATTGCAGCAGTAAATAGTTTAGGGTTACAAGCAATTTGTTTTGTGTAACAGTGGAGGATTTATGATATTCTAAACCTTCGACAATAGCTTAAGGGACAAAAAGCATTACAAAGTAGGCTAAACAATGTATACTTTCTGAGGAAAATCCTAAAATACTTGTAAATTCACAAAATTTGACAAAGAAACTTAATGAGATAGTCGCAACATAAAAATCAGAAACGCAAGGCTCAAGGCATTTGGGTCTTTAACACTTTTAAGCATAAAAACTTAGGGAAATAAGCTTCAATTTAGTTGTAAGACAGTGACATACATTGCATGTGGAGTCTATATAAAGACAAATGCAGGTTTGGCAGCGACAAATGGAAAAATTGACCACTATATGGAATCACAACGACTTGGATAAAAATGCAGTGCAAAAGGTAGAAACACAACAATTTCAAAAAGGGACTGAAAATAAATTTATCTCTCTTGCATGCTTTTTATAGTTTTTTTTAGGTCCTAATTGTAATTTGAGTATTCATCTAGAAATGAGTAGGAAAGATAGAATTGTGTTTGAACCTATGAAGAAAGGTCGACCACCGATATACAAGATTTGAACACTGTGTGAATTCGTAGCACCTGTGCCTTCCTTTTGTAGTCAACCAAAATGATGATACCACGAATTCCAATGGAAATGGAGAAGAATTGAGTGATGTGATTGAAGACAAAAATTTAAATAAGCAAAATGGCCTAGGGCAGAAATGATTGTGATAATTGTGATTGGAAATGAAAATTATGAATTCGCAGCACCTCCTGGAAAATGCACCACATGGGGAAAAGGAAAGGATTTTCCTTTTGAATGTTATCTTCCCCATAAGATCATAACCTTTCATTTAAATGACATTCAAAATGGCTCACCACAACCTCCAAATCTATGCTTAATTCATCTCATGATTGCTTTGATGTATCCTTAACCTCTCAACTTAGGTGACCCACTTATGATGACCAAGGATGGTAACTAACCTATAATAACCAAATATTTTTAGGATATGATCTTTGCACTCTTTCCATGGTAACCAAAAATTAACTATGATTACCTTTTCATAAGTAAACTCTGTGACTTTAGAAATTTGGACTTTTAGCAAAATAAACAACTTTACATGACACTTATGTTAGTGTCGGTATCCTCATCCCTCCATCAGTGATAAAAATTCTCTTGTTGCATTGCATTTTAGGTTTCTCATCCGATCAGCTGTATTCCATTAGGATCATGGATCATCTGATGGTAGTGGCATATTATAAATTTTTTCCTCATGATCTTTACCTGCTGACCTATTTCCATACATTCATGTCATTTGCAGTCATTTTTTATCTTTACATATGCAAAAAGTCATTTTTAGGGTTTTAGGTCTCATTAGGTCTAGGGTTTGTCCTCAAGGTCTTGTAAAAGCTCAATAATGGTCAACAAGCGCATGAGGAGGTCAAATAAAGTCCCAGGATCAAAAATTTCAATAATCACATGCTCAACAATTGATTTTTCCTCAAAACCCTGTTTTGAGGTAAAACAAAGTTTTATTGTTTTATGTATAATAATTTCATGTAATTTCATTTTTCCTATATGTAATAAGTCTGAGATGTAGCCTTGGTCACCTTGCCAAGCTCCTGCATTCCAACTCCTGCAAAAGAGTCCAAAATTCAAAGCATTTAGTCCATCAAAGGCAAAAAACAAGTCAAACTGCCAAAACAGCGTTTTAAAGAACAAGTGAAAAGCAAACTTTAGAAAAGTGGGTTTTTGAAAATAAAAATTAAAGTCCAAAGGTATATAAAGTGTTTATTATGTTCAAGACATTATTTGTGCCAAAAAGTGAGAGAACAATGGCGAAGTCGCATTTTTGAGGCGAGGAGGAAAAAATTGCAGCAAAGCTGTGCAAAAGTTCCTGGCGCGGCGCACCTGGCCGGCGCAGTACAAAGAAGCTCAGAAATACACTGAAATTTAAATGGGCGCGACACACCAGAGAAATGCAGCGCACCTATTAGTGGGCGTGGCACACCTGTGTTTCAAGCCTGAACTTTGTCTAAATCATCTCATCAGCCTCCAAATCTTGCAAACTTCTTCCTTCCAAGTAAGTCAAGCATCTCATATTGCCATTGCAAGGGATTTTCTCCTCTTTCATAGTGTGTAAATTGGTGAAAATACAAACCCTAGTTTGCTACACAGTTACACTAAAAAAATTGTTTAGGGTTTTCAAAAGTTGCCTTTGTTGTTGTTTATTTCCCTTCCCCATTTTCATTTTCCTCTTCACTACACTCCCCTCATTTCATTTTCCCTCCCCTTTCTCATTCACACTCATTCATTCCCTTATTTCAAAAAATAAAAACCCTAATACCTAATCCCACTACTCCCAAACCCTAATTAGTCTATCTAAACCCTATCACCTCCTAAGAAACCTACAATCAACATCACAAAATCGTTCATTCACTTTCTCCCATCATCAATCCCTTTCTTTAAATAGCAAACACCTATTGTTAATATAAAATCTCTTCATACTCATCGCTTCAAAGCAAACAGTGGTAAATATGGAGACATATTCACCTTATGATAGAGATGAGGAAACAATGAGTGATTCCTCTCAAGAACTTCATGCACCCAAAAAACCTCACAAGGGAGGAAAACATATCTATGAGGAGCCCACTACACTTACAGAGCTATTGGCTTGTCCTCTTGCTGTAGCATCTTTCAAACATCAATCTTGCTACCAATTTTGTGAGATAGTGGAAAGAGTCAAATACCACCATGAGCTTTCTAGATTGTTTGTCCTCCATCTTGACAACGGCCAGGTCAATTTGGAAAGTGTTACTTTCACTTTGACATCTAAAACTATAGATGAAGCAGCAGGTATTCCGAATGTGGGAGAACAATGGAACAAGGGATAACTGGCTGACAAAGAGCATTATGAGCCTTATATCAAGGTTGGCTATCAAAGGCAGATCAGTAGCGTTTTCCCTTTTAGATACCTTCAGGACACATATGCTCCATTGATGAATCTCATAATCAAATATTTCAGCTGTGAAGGCAGATTTTCTCGCTTGTACGCCTACCATATCAGATTATTGATGCATTTCACTAGGGTGAGAATGATGAACCTCCCCTATTTCATGTGCTAGAATATTGAGAAAATGACCACATTTGTGAAAAGAAAGCCTCCTCATCAACAGTACAACAACATTTATCACTTTGCATTGATCAAGATCATGGTGTTGCATCAACTGAGCTTGTTGAATGTTTCATGGGATGATTTCATTTCACATGAGGTTTTCAAAAATCCTCAAGTGACCCCATTAGTTTTTCATGAGGCAGGAGGGCCTTCACATCAACAGGAAGTGCATGAGACTCAAACTACCAGTGTGCCAGTATTCATCACTTACCAGAAGGGGACAGGGAGGCTATTTGCAGCAGCAAAATGAGTAGTATCTCCACCCGGGGTGGAAGGGGTCTCGTTTCCTTCAACAGAAAAGTAGGTAGAGGACAAAGGTAAGCAACTACTGCATGATGAGGGGCCTTTGGAAGGGCGAGAGATATTTCATTCTCATTCAGGATGAGGACACTGATTTGGGCCCCCAAAGCTCAAGACTAAAAGAGATCATCTAGGAACAAGAAGTGGATATTCATGCCTTAGCTCTTAACCTGGAAAGAGCTAAGTGGATTATAAATTACCTTGAGCAAAGAAACAAGAAACTGGAGGATCAGCAGATGATCATGGAGCTGCAAAGCATAAGAGACAACCGGCAAGAAACCAAGAGGAGGAAAATCAAATTGACACCACTAGAACAAGAGATTGAAGCTGATCGTGAATCTTGGATAGAAAGGACAAATATGCACTTGGAGAAGCTATTGGAGAAGGCCAACAAAGAGAAAAAGATGTTATGGCACATGGCCTATCACTATTTGGTGAGAAACAAGATTTGCAAAGCAAGAATAAGGACCTTGAAGGCCAAATTGAGGAAAACTTTAAGGAGGAAGAAAGACAAAGATAGACTCTAAATATTGGCTGAGGCTTACTTAGCCCAACATAGTACTTGATGCAGGTCACTTAGCTCAAAGTTCAAGAAATTTGGCACACTTTTTGTCAATTTTGAATTTTTGGAGGAAAAAACAAGATTTTCTGCTTGGTGCATAGCACTACCCGGTGCTCACTTTTGCTAGGGACCTCCTGTAGAGGAAAACTCTACATTTTTGGATTCCTCATGCAAAATTATGAATTCCCAGAAATGGATAGAAAGTTTTGTCAATTTTGGAGCTTCCAAAAGGGTTAAAAACACCTCAAAAATGCCCTTTCTGCCCCTTTTTGGCCATACAAGAAGCAGTGTTGGGAGAACTCATTTTTGGAGGGGCAAATGGACACCAAATTCGAAAATTCCACCTACTTTGAAAAGTAGACAAACAAACATTTCCAACAAGCCCACTTGGATAAAATTTGGTGGACAGGAAGGCCTCCATAATCAGCTGCAAAAAGGTGCTATGTACAGGGACAGTGGTGTGGCGCACAGGATGGAAAATTGTCATTTTTGCCAAAAAAACTCTGTTTTTCGCCCAGTTTTTTCTTAATTTGACCTTTTTCTCTCTCATGGTCAAACTCATGATGTAATTTGATGTAAAAATTTTGAAAATTCACTCATAGAGGTAGATACATCATGAAAAGGTAGTTTTGAAACAGAATGAATCAGTTTCCTAGATTTTATAGGCAAATTGTTCCACTGTCTACTTTTCAGTTCTTAGTTTAGATCTTGTTGGAACAACTCCTAAACTCACGAATTCGACCCCTAAAGCCTAGCATGAGTTGTTTGTTTCCTATATCTAGTAATTTTTCAGTCATTTGTCAAGGTTGGACTTTTGTGAAAGCTTTGAGCAGCATTGTACATTCATCTCTGCAGTTTGGCAAAAGAATAAACCAGGGTTTGCAGCATTTTGTGGGATTCTTGTGGCAAGTTGATTTGGTATTATTTCTTCTTCTGTAATTCAAGTTTTACATGTGTTTATGTATGCCATTCTCTCTCTCTTTCAGCTGAACTAAATGAATCAAGGATAAAGGTAGAAATCATTGAAGTTGCAGTGCTCTACCTAGGTTTGTTTAGTTATTTATGTTTTCTACTATTTGAAGAGGATCCCTGAGACTCTCATGGTCTCTCCAACTCCTCACCAGTCTTAAGACTCTTCATCTCATTCAATTTAAATTACTAAAGCATTTTCCTACCTCACCCCACAGAAACCTCTGCAAAACTAAGTCCATTCCCCAGACCCAAATCTGCGTTTCACATTTGAGCCAACAAACCATCATCAAATTCAATCAACTCCTTTGAGCATATATCTAGCCTAAAATTAGTATTTACATTAGTCATCTCAAACTTCATTTGATATATTTTACTAAGATTGACAAGGAGAGAGCCCTCTCCCGACCTGGTAGGGCTAGCTACCAGGTTAAGCATGGTTTGATGTTACCCTAGATCCTGCCTTTCTCAGCCTAAGGTAGATTTAGGCCCTAACAACTTAATCTAAATCTAAACCTATTTAAACTATAATATTCAAGTTATCGTGACTAATATCCAAAAATTAACCTTAGATAAATAGAAATACAAACATGACCAAGATTCCTAGACATAGGACCCGAACACAATTATCAAAATACTCATCCACAAATGACAAATGGTGGACCCGTGACTAGATGTTTGTCTTGTATGATCATAGCCATCATACATTGTGATCTTGTATTACTCCTGAAATCGAAGCCTGGTTGGATGGAACTAGATCTGGGGTCTTTTATCTCATTCATAGGACCAACCAATGTACAAGTCTAACCATGTGAACCAATGGGCTAGAGTCGAACATGGTAGACACCATCTGATTACTATCCTATGATGTAAGTCGTTAACACATGTGAAACCACCGATGATGTTATTGGCTCTCAAGGTATTCTAGTACAATTTGTATGGTGTGAATGAATGAGATGATGTTGAACATTGAACATAATCTTTTGGTCAAAGTCAAATGATGTAAACATGTCACTAAAAGTGAGGAAACGTGCCATTGATGTATGCTAGCACCAAGATACCAAGATATGTTTCTAAGTCAACTTCCTAGATAATGATCTGATGTCGACAGGAAATGATTCGTTGTAGGAGGGCCTTGATGTATCCCTCATCAATGACATGAAACGGGTATGATGATTTGAGATAAAATTATCAGAATGATGTTGATATGGAACTAGATCAGAAAATGTAGACATGGAATGAAGGTTTAAGAGTATTGTAGCAAATATTGACTGAATGACTTCTCTTGAACAAAACGACGACACTCAATGAAGTTGGAAGCATTAACCCAAGACACGAAATCGAGGCTTTGAAAAGGTATGATAAACCAAAAGAAAATAAGGTTTCCCAACCTAACAACCACAAATATTAAGTGGAATAGTGTCATATTCAAGAGCGACACGCTGCCATTAACAAATGGAGTACCCTATTTTCCCAATTTCCTCAACCATAGTGATCAGTAACCCTTTAATTTTTAACAAGATTGAGGAGGATAACATATGATTTATATGTAAGTTCATCCTTCAGATGAATCCCTTTGAGAATATTTAACAAAATCAAAGAAGGAGTGGTTCAGTCTCATCATGAACGATGAGTCCATCATTCTTTGATGTTTTAACAAGTCCAACAAAGGTATAACTCGAGATATTTTTCATGTTTAGAGAGCTTGAAAAAGAGGTGAAAAAGAAAACTCTAGATGTTATTTTTTTAGATAGTTCCTTAGGTTCGGAAAGGAAAAAAATAATACCGAGGAGAACCTCTTAGCCATGTTCGTTTAAGGTATTCCTTTTCCGTAAGTAGTCTATCTCAGTCAGAAAAAGGGTGAAACTTATACTGAGTAGACGTATTTTCATTTACTTGAACGAGTTCGAAAAGACAAGTGCTTGACAATATTTTCATATTTTGGGGGTCTAAAAAGAGATGAAAGAGGACTCCTTTGGAGGAATGGGTGGTATGAAGGATATAAACTAATTTCAGTCATGATGGAACTTCTCAAAACAAATAGAGGTCAAGAGGTTGTCTAATAATACCACTCATCGTGAATTTTCCTTAGGAAACAGTAAAACAACCAAGTGAAAGTGTATGATCGTCTAGGTAGATGGTGACGATGGAATGAGAAAACCAAGGCTTATCTAACAGAAACACGATGATAAAAATGGAAATCACAAGATGTAAGATGAAAATGGTTTCATTTTTACACAAGATTGAAACATGGGAACTATGCTTGAGATTGGTTGCATTTTTACACAATCTTGAAACGGAGACAAACTATGCTTGAAATAAGTTTGCATGCCCCTAACATAATGACTCAATTCAAGGTACATGCCCCAAAAGCTTCATTTCATTCACCTAAGTAGATTACCGGTTACTAACACGTGGATGGAATGAAGGTTCATTTACGAGATCAAGTGAAAGACTCGACTAGAAATTTATGAGATATAATCAAAGACTCAAATTGGAAGGGGGTGTATTTCATTTTTAATGAGCTTGATGTAGGAAAAGAACTATGCTCATGAAACATTGTTTCATTTTTTAATGAGCTTGAAACAAGAAAAGGAACTTTGTTCAAAGGACCTTATTTCATTTTTTTAACGAGCTTGACTCAAGAAAAGGAACTCTACTTCGAGACCTTGTTTCATTTTTTAATGAGCTTGACACAAGAAAAGAAACTCTGCTCTGGAAGCTTGTTTCATTGTTTAAGGAGCTTGACACAAGACAAGGAAATCTGCTCCAAGGACCTTGGTCATGACCTCCAAGAGGCCATGAATCCTAAGAGGTTCTCATCAGATGGGAGAACAACACTTTGGAAGGTATCAAAGGATCCAATGGAAAGATCAGACTCCAATTCCCCCAATAAATGATTCACCATATCACCTAGTAGATCATTAGTATACGCGGGCATGGAACAAGTTTCCACATAATTAATCTGTGGAGGGGGAGATACCACTTGCATATATGGACAAATTAGGGAAGTTGGTTTATTGGGAGTCAAAATAGGACCAATGAATGAAAGTTGGTCAATGGTAACTATTCTTCCTTCATGTGGGAAACACATCACACGAAAAAGTGAAGAGACAAGAGCTCCCATGACATAAACATAGTCATATCTGAGGAATAAATTAAATTCCAAAGGGATTTGGATAACCTTCACATCGATATAGACATTATTTCCTCCAAAACTAATAGGCAACTAAGGAAGGATTCCTAACAGTTGACTGGTTCCTCTATTAAGAGGCAACAAATTCCAGGTAATGGGCACAAGATGTGGAGAACCTAAAGCTTTCTAAGTAGTTGAGGAAATAATACTAACATAAGTGCCTTCATCTATGATTGTGCTAGGTACAACCACATTATAAGCCTATACTATGACCTGGAAGGGCACGTAAGGAGGAAGATGATATATTTCCAGTCAACTCCAATAAAAAGAAGTGACCATACTACTTGAAGGGGGTGTCATGGGAATGAAAGAAATTCCCCCTTGTGTTGTGGGAATGGGAGGATTTCCCCCTTGTGTCATCACAACATGAGAATTATCCCCAAGTTCATTAAAACCTAAAGAAACGAGAAGAACCTGAGCGGCATGAAGTTCACTCTCTATGGGAAAGGTATGATCAAGTGAAGGTGGAATTGGGTCAACCATTTTCTTAAAAAATGGTTGGTCAAGAATGGACTCATGGGATTCACATTCAGAGAGATCAGGATTGAATAGATTCATATTCTGATCAATCACTTCATAAACTAGTGGAGTAGAGGGGGAACTCTTGTGATAACCAACCCGAAGACGAGGTTGAGAAGCTATAAGGTTTTTCAACACTTTTAAGGTTTCCTCCATATAAGGAAAAAGGCGAATATGATGATTCTCTTCACATAACCTATAGGTAAACTTTACTTTTCCCTTCTTCCCATGGACCTTACTATCACTAGTCGATGGTTTATCACTAGCATTATTTCTAGAGGCTGATGACAAAGGTTGATGTGAGCCTTTGGACCACACTTCCAATAACTTGGGAATACTAAGACAATCTCTAAGAAGGTGATCACCCTTACAAAGAATGCAAGGGAATTTAAATTTGCAGGGCTGATTGGAAGGTTCCTCCATAATAGTTGCATTCATGGCAATGGTTGCTTGGTTGCCCCCCTGCTTATTTTTCTTCTTCTTAGTATTTCTTTTCTTCTTCTTCTTATCCACCTAGTTACTAACCTAGAGGCTTTCATCAAACGAAGAGGAAGAAGAGGAAGAATATCAAAAAAGAAAAGAAGGAAAAGGGTTATATTTATGATCAAATTGAGGTTCATATAGTTCAAGTGGAGGAGAACTTGATTGAGAAAACGTTTGGACATTCAGAACCATAGGGGTCGAAAACGACCAAACTGGCAAGCCAATGGTAAATACAGGAAGGAACAAAATTTCCAAATAAGGAGCACCAATATTTCTAAAAGAACTAAAAGGACCAGGATTCCCGTCATAAGGGTTTCCTTGAGTGGTACACTCAGGAACCGTTTCCATTAGTCTCAACCTAACATCTAAGAAGGAGTTATTCCACGGGGAGGATGTTATTTTGTGATAAATTAATTGATTTTAGAAATTGAAGACACAAAAACAAAGAGGGGTAACTAGGAAAAAGGGTTTACCAAGCAATTGTGAACTACAATATACAACTTGGAGAACCAAGGACTTAATGTACATGCAGGAAATCTCCCCGAATGTTGTGTTCAATGTAACATGGTATACAAGGCGGGTGACTTAGTTACATATGGCAAAGATAACAATCTATAGGGGACTTCCAAAATATACTCGATGGTACGTGGAAGTACAGTCTGTAGTAGAGTTGTCTAATGCATAACCGTTCGATGAGAGTCTTCCCATATACTTTCCATGCTTGGAGCATCGCCCAATATGCCTGAAGTACGTGGAGAATGATCCTATATACTTACGTATGTGGAACACAATTTCACCCCCACGATACAACGCTGGAAAGAAATGATAACTCCTACATTTAATGATGTCAGAACACGTGTCTAGCCTAGAATTGTAAATGTTTGCGTTAATGTTACAAATGCTTCTTAGGTTGATTCAATAAATTTTGATGTTTATCTTTAATTAAGTTTCATTTTTGGGGCTCACCGCGAATGTCACCCAAATATCCTAAAATGAAAACTATCATGAAGAAATTAATTTTTTCTCATTCAATGAAAATATATTTAAGGAAGTGAAGGGACAAAGAGTATGCAACAAACAATATGTAGCAAACAATGTACAAAGTACAATTCCATTTTAAATGCAACTGTTCCAATGTTGATGTACACACAAAACCCTAAATGTGAATGCAAATATTTTTATTTTCAAGTCATTTGATTTTCAAAAATCAAGAAAACTAAGATGTAAAGTCTAATCACTGATTTAATCTATGTTTTCAGAATGATGGCTATAACACCAATTCATTTAAGCACTCAATGATTAAACAAAATCAGTTTGCAAATGACCCAATGATAAGAACAAAGGAAAATATAAAAAAATCCTTACCAAAGGCATTAAAAATGAAAGAAAACCAAATAAAGGCTTCATAAAGACCACAAGACGCTCAAAGACTCAAGGAAGAGCGGCTGGAAGAAGGTTGATTAGAGAGAAAAAAAAGACAAGAGAAAATTGTGTGCATGAATAGGGACCAACGTAGGTGAAATGGTGGCACCAGTGATATGCAATGTAGGCACAGAGAAGGATCAGTTGGGGTGCAACGCTCTATGACAAGACCAGAGGGTGCATCGGTCTAGGGATGAAAAGTTTTGAAACAAAGATTGCAATTGAGACTTAATGAAATGTCTTCCTATGTTTTTTCTTGACTGAATAAGAAATTAAAGGTCCAAAGAAGAGGTAATAAAAGTGCAATGGACAAAGAAACCAACAAGGGAATACATAATTCCCCACTATGGTCACCAATTTGTTGTACAAAATCTATGACTACGGACATAAGTATCTTCCCTAGGTGTCGTGGACTGACCTAGAACAAAAGAAACACAAGGAGATTAATTATTTCCTTAAAGTAAATAGATAACGGGATGAAGCCTACCTGAAGTCTATTGCATGCTTCGCTCCTTCCTTGGTTTGTATGCTTCAATCCTAGCTCTCATCACTATAATTAGAACCTACACAGTCACATAATACAATACAACAATCTACATGATCTATGTAACATCATCTAATCACTTTATTGAATAGATCAACATGATATTCAAATACATGAAACCATAACATCATATATAGGGAAACAAAGAACTCTTTGCATTAATAGAAATGGAGTGAGTTACAACCAAAAATAGGTATTGTTATTATAGAAGAGATCCTCCAATTTGACTTTTCCTTTCCTTGTCACAAAGTGCACCTCTAATCACCCTAATGCATGGAAATATGTCTCTCACATTAGAAACATAAGTGTAGAACCACTCCCCAAAAGCCAACCCCTTTCCTATGGATGACAATAAATATATAGGTGAAGGAGGTAGTTCATGAATTCTTTTCCTTTTACCAATTTGTGCTTGAGATCCACTCTTGATGGGAGGATGAGCTCAAGGGATAAGGGATGAAAACTCAAAGTTAGGATAAGATAGGATTCGAGACTTTTATCTAAGGTAAATAGCTACAAAAGTTCCTAGAAGCTTCTGTAAGAAGAAGCTTCGAGATTCTTTTTTGTTTTCCCAAATTTCTAGAATCGACACACCCCCAACATTGAGCAACATTTTGGTGATCAAAATAGGTGCAGAGTATGGCAACGTGGTAGTCAAGGCTGGCCAATGAAGGGCCAGGCTACATTGGTCCTTAAAATGTATGAAATAAGGCACTTTTAGGTAGAAACTTAGGGATTATAAAGAGTCATGCTTAGGTATTTTTGTAAGGATGATTCCAAAGTGTTCAAAGGATGTGAATGCTCCTGTTTGAAGGCCTATTAACCAGATGTGACAAAATGGCATATAAAGAATGAATACTTCAATCTTAGTGAATATTAATATCTAAAATAAAATATAAAGGTTGTGAGCATTATCAAATAATCTAGTGCTTTTGTGCACCATCACTTATGCAATAGCTTTCCTTGTTTTAGTGAAGGATAGATCCAGAATAAGGGATTCTTCCTAGTAGGACATAGGAAACCTAAGGAAAGACATAATAAAGTCAAAGGCCTTTTAAGTATATACCAAATTCAATACCCAAGGGATGTATCACATAAGTAAAGGATAATATGGATACTCAAAGTGATCCAAAATAGGGGAATCTTCCTAGTAGGACTTAGGACAACTAAGGCAATAATACAATCAAATCTAGGATCTTTTAAGTATCTATCCAATTCAATACCTAGGAGACGTATCACTCAAGTAAAGGATAAGGTAGTTACTCAAAGTAATTCCATAATTATTTTTTCATGCACATTAAGGTTCATTTAGGGGGTCACTAAAGTTGTTATTCAATGCAAAATGATCCACAAAGACTACAAATCTAGTAGCTGCTCAAGGCTATTGTAAAAATAAAATAAAATATATGAAATTACTACAACAATATACTTTATCCGTTGAAATATATTATAGGTAATTGGAAATTATGGCTAAAATAATAGGTAAACTAGGGTTTTTATAATTACCTCTAGTTCTAAAAATGTTAGGTCCCTATACTACTAGTGTAACCCCTTATTATTATTAGTACAACCCCGTTATTATATTTTTGTGCCCATGTAGTCCCCATATTGTTATTATTGTGCCCCATATAAGCCCACTATTGTTATTATTGTGCCCTTACATTATTATTGTTATGTCGGCTCTAATTATATTATGACCCCTTAGACTCCTATATACAGAAAGGAGGTCTTGTCATTTGTATCATCCAATAATTGTTCATTTGTGTAATGTAAAGGAGATTGCCCCTTAAAGAGGCTGATTTATAAGGCGTTCATCTATCTTTTCTATCTTTTTGTGAGCTGGTTCCATAACATTTGGTATCATAGATTTGGATTCTAGGGTTTCGCTGCTCCAAACAAGTCATCGTGGAAATTTCGCTATAACTATTTTTCTGCAATGTTTTAGAAGCTAACAAAAAAACCCATTTGAGGCAACATCTCGCTGAATCTTGGATCCAGATTTCAGATCTTGTCTCGCTATATTTTCAGAGATATGATATGAGGAAGTTAGGGTTTTTCCAAGATCCATTATTTCATCTAAAACAACTCATCATGGAATTTCCGCTATAACTTTGTTGATACAAAGTTTCAGAAGCTAAAACAAAAAATCATTTGAGAAGAAATCGATCTGAATCTTGGGTCTGAATTTTTGATATTTTCTCGCTATATTTGCAGATATATGATCTGAGGAAGTTAGAGTTTTGGAAGACTCCTGAATTACATTCTAAACAGGTGACCTAGGGAAAATCGTCATAACTATCTCTTTGGGAATCAGATTGAAATTTCATAAGAAGTTACAGAAAGAGGATAGACTGTAGTTTTCAGTGTATATTTTTCAGATCTGAAGGTCAAAAAGTGAGATGTGGCATTTCATACAAGTTCGCTCTTCTTCAAACGTCTATAATCAGGTCACAATGAGATTTGGAATAACTCTTTCTTGGATAATCAAATTCTGATCAGACTTGTGGGGTTATAAAGAGAACTAAGAGAGCTACCGTAGGAAGAAATTTCAAAACTTAGAGATATGAAGTTACAGAGTTATAGTCATTTCAAGATCGAGCTCCTAAAATCAAGAAAAATCGAGATGGGGAAGTTTGATGGCAAGGATTCGGTAAATTGGATACTACAGATGGAGAAATATTTTTATCTACATGGTGTACCACTATTACAAAAGGTATGTATTACATCTTCATATTTAGAACAAGATCAATTTTTATGGTATAAAGGGCTTTGTTCTCGTAAACCACTTGTTACGTGGTCAATTTTCACAGAGGAAAGTATAACACATTATGAGGATACAAAGACCAACACCTTCTTTAGAGCAACACAACAACAATTGGAAGAAAAAAGAGAAAAAGTGCTTTGTCACAAAGTGGAAAGAAAAATTATGGCAACAAGGAAGTCTACCCCTCCCAAATATAAAGATGGAAGTGTTGTTTCTCCTAGCCTTCCACAACCTACAAGGGTTACACCACAATAATTTGAAGAAAAAAGAGAAAAATGGCTTTGTTACAATTGTGATACAAAATACATTAAAGATCATAAGTGTGATGACAAGAAATTATTTTACATTGGTTGTGGAGAGGAGGAAGAAAAGGATCAAGAAACTTCAAAAGAAGAGTATATACACCAGGAACGAACCCCAGAGAAAGAAGAAATGAATCCGACCACATATTGTAAAGCATTGGAAATAATTACTACTCCTCAAACTCTTAAGATAGAAGGACATATCAGAATTAAAAGGTTCAAGAAGTGAAAGACCGCATCAAGAAAGAAGAAATGAATCTGGCCATATCTGGTAATGCAATGGCCAGAATTACCACTCCTCAAACTATCAAGATAGAAGGACATATCAAGAAGAAAAAGATCACATAGAACATCAAGAAATAAATCTAACCATATCTTGTAATGCACTGGAAGAAATTACCACTCCTCAAACTCTCAATATAGAAGGACATATGAAGAAGAAAATGATTCCAGCAGTGAAAGATCACATCGAGCATCAACAACAAGCTCTCCAACTTTTAAAGGATAACACCACTTTGGTGCAAAATCGAGTGAAACAACAAGTATATCAACATAGCAATGAAATAAGTTTTGATGTAGCGATTATGTATTTTTATGGTTACATACATACAAACAAATGTCCCTCAAGAAAGCTATTTATGAGAAGGAAATGTTGGCAATACTACACGCACTTAAGAAATGGCGATCTTACCTAATGGGAAGACACTTCAAATTAAAAACAGATCATGATAGTATTAAATACTTTTTAGAAGAAAGATTATCCTTTGAAGAGCAACAAAAATGGGTCAAAATATGTTAGGTTGTGACTTTGAAATCATCTACAAAAAATTAAGAAAAATGTTGTGGCAGATGCACTCTCAAGAAAGGATGAGGATGTGAAAGCATTGTTGTGCACCATTTCTATTATCCAACCAGATTGGATAAACAAAACAAGGTATGAATGGAAGAAGGACGAAGAAGTGTGGCCACTCATTCAAAATTTGTAGAAGATCCCAGTTCAAACAATATTGCCAGAATTTGACGAGGAAGGAAAAATCATATTGGAGCCTGGAGCAGTCACAAAAACAAGAACCCAACAGCTACGAAATTGATCAATTTCAGAGTATCCCATCAAGTGGAAGAACTTACCCACTGAAGATTCCACATGGGAGGACAAGAATTTTATACAGAAACATCAAGAACTACTCAAGCATTGACAACACTTTTTGAAGGAGAGGGGCATGTTAGGTCCCTATACTACTAGGGTAACCCCTTATTTTTATTAGTACAACCCCCTTATTATATTGTTGTGCCCATGTAGTCCCCATATTGTTATTATTGTGCCCCATAGAAGCCCACTATTGTTATATTGTGCCCTTACATTATTATTGTTATGTCGGCTCTAATTATATTATGACCCTTAGACTCTTATATATAGAAAGGAGGTCTTGCCATTTGTATCATCCAATAATTGTTCATTTGTGTAATGTAAAGGAGGTTTCCCCCTCAAAGAGGCTGATTTATAAGGTGTTCATCTATCTTTTCTATCTTTTTGTGAGCTAGTTTCATCAAAAAATTAAAGAGCATATAACAACCGAAGAAAACGAAATTTATCCCTAGTCAGGTTGTAATAAAAGTTAGCAAGACAAGATATGATAATATGTTTCTCACATCAACATGATGGCCCTAAAAGTGATAATGGAGCCATCAAGAATTCACTCCCTTAGGAACATGTGCACATTCCTAAGAGTGCACACGGATTCCTTAGCATCTAGGCTAAGTAAGACCCAAGATCCCAACTAGGACATCAGTGGAGCCACCAAGTCAGCATGGCTCAAAAGTATGTGTGAATTCCTAAGAATGTTGATATATTCTTAGTGTGACAGGTTTTTATGCACTCATGACCCCATTTTTTACTATTTTGGGAATACGTTGCACATTTTTAAGGGTCATTCAGTAAAATTGTTAACCCTTTCTCTAGATCAAGCGCCAAAGGAGTGACATACATATTTTGATTCTAGGTAAGCATTCTAATGTATTTTTTAATTTATTCTTTATTTCTATTCTTTTAAAAATTTGTCTTAAAATTAAGGGAAAAATCTAAGTGATACCCGAAATAAAATCACCATATTAAATTGCAAGAAAAATCATTACTATGGAACATAGTCAAAACCGAGACATGCCATCACGCGACTATATCTTAGCACAACCAAACTCCAACCAAGAAGAAAGAATTCCAAATGATGATATTGATGTATCCTTGGCTACCTTGAGGTCATTGATATAGTATCTCCAAAACAACAAAGAGTCATCATGAATGTCCCTTGAAGAATCATTAAATTCAATTGTAACATCCATCTTTAATGCTAAGGGACAATTAGTTAATTTTTATTATTATGGGGATATAATGTATGAAAAATATAGAATTGATATAAATAAAGACCAATTTAGAAATATCAACATTACAAAACAAGATTTTTTGTCTTTGTTCATTGACCCAAGAAAGAACTAATATTTACTTGTTAGAAAAAAAACTCATTTGTTTGGATTGGTGCATTTGTCAACCATTCCGAGAACTTTTCATGTATAGATGGTTCATGATATTTGATAAATATCTCTGTAATAATAGGGAGGTAGATTTATATTTTTTGAGAAATTTATGGGCAGAGTTTAGGCTATGAATCCAAGTTAACTATTTTGACATGGGATAATTTTAGGAGGTGTGTTAGTATGACCTATCATGCCTATGTAACTCATCATACTTAGATGAGTAAATGAATGTAATAAATGGTAAAAGTTAAATGCATAAGTGATTGGTTGGAGTGGGTATAACTCCTCCAACCACATGTACTATGTATATATGCGCATGAAGTCAGAGTAGGAAGATGGTTGGAATTATTTCCTGAAACTCTATTATTATTTGTGTATTTACATGTGTTCTTGCTATTTCTATGATGTAACCTATGTTGGCATACACATCTAAGGCATGGTTACATGTGGTGATGTGTGCTCCTTCATTTCGTTGGGTGACAGTAGCAACAAACAAGGGGGTGGGTTGAACTTGCACAAAGAAAACATGAAGAAGATTAATATGAATGTGATGATATATGGTGAGCCCCAGTATTGTAGCAATAATGCTACAACTCCTGGGGCTTCCTGTCTCTTAATTTTATCAACCCGGTAGTTCGTACAAACT
>APFE030527898.1:143001-170012 GCA_000404065.3 Pinus taeda
TTATTATTAGAGTGTGTCTTCTTAGTTCATCAAATAGTTACCAAAACAAAAGAGACACGAACACAAGATGTTGGCTTTCTGCCAGGGCCAAAACCTCTCACTCTTTGAGATTAAAACCCACAGAAAATTATTCTTATACAGATTCCAATTGAAGAATACCAAGACCATGACCCTTGACCTATTAGGCCACTCCAAGGACAAGACACCAATTCTCTTCTTTGTCACTTCTTAGATCATCATCATTGCTGCGAGACTGAGGCCATCATTACTGCACCACCGAGATCTTCATTACTGCTTCAATATCAGGGCCATCACTGAGATGATCACCATTGCAACACTGTTACACCTTCATAGATATATTTGATCTTAAAAATGAGATCTTATACTAAGATATGTACATATATGAGTGTCACATCTAGATGACCTTCCAACAAGATCATGACTATGTCTATATGATTACTTCTATGCCAAGATTATAACTGTGTTTAGAATGTAAGCTAAGACGTGTACGCTGGGACAGAGTCTGTCACTATGGGATCATTGATATCCTCATTATCTGAGACTATGACTATGCCTAGAGAGTATGCAAAGAGTGTATTACTGAGAGATCTTCATTACACATATGCCGAGACTATGACTGCGTCTTAGTATGCTGAGACAATACTCATGAAGACAGTGAGGAGGCAGAGACATCACCTCTATGATACCATCCAAGAAAACAAAAAGATCCTTCTCCATCCGAAACACTGAACTACTCTACCCATCCGAAATTTATGAACTACTTTACTTGTCCGAGATTTCAGAGGATTTGGGTTCCTACTTGTCCTCCAATGCAGATCTTACATACCTATTTATAGTAGTTAGTCTCCATAATAATCCAACATGAGAGAGGTAACTGTTGTGTCTCCTCATTTGAGCCGGCATGACTACTTTTTTACATTGTTTGGAGGCCAACTTCTTCAAGAGTGATTGTGCTTGTCTTTAGAGGGTTGTTAGACATTTCTATAGACTTGTATATATTGAAGATAGGATTAAGAAGAACTTCCTCATACATGACATTGATTCTTTGACTTATTAATAAATCTTAAGTATCTCAATGGGGGACACTAACAAATAAACCTCTTGCTCATGAAACCCATGCATCAAGGCATACAAAAATGATTTTATTTCTTTTATTTCATCATTTATGAAGATCATGTCATTATGAAGACCGACCTAGTTACACTTTCTTCAACACTACCTCTTAACTAGGGAGGTATTCATAATGGTAATTGGTCATTCTCAATCTAGAGAATTTCTCATAAGAAGAATTGGATTGGTAACCCATTTGTATAGCATCATAGTAACCAACATTGTTTCCATTATAAGGCCTTACCTGATAGCTCTATCTCTCATTAGATCAGAGCACAATGTTTGCGCGACCAATGACTATAGACATCTTCATCATTGTCTCTCAAGGTACATACCCACTGAGGTGTTCACTGAGTATGACCTTATAGGTCTATTCTTACCTTGGGTTCCCAACCCTCAAAGAATATCGATCCTCTTGCCTACACTTATCTTGGATTCCCCACACATCCTCAAAGAGCATCAGATCCTAGATGATTACCCAATCCTCGATTCTTTCTTTCCAATTAAATATAAGAATGTTGTGTCTATCTCTCCCTCTTAACTAGAGAAGATATGCCCATTCCTGTAAAGGAATGTATGCGAGTTCCCTCTGACCAAGAAATTTACCAAGCTCCCTCTCAATTAGGGACTTGTCAGATCTCCCTCTTAACTAGGGACTTTCCTTTTCATCAACAACTTCATCTTTGTGGGTCCTTCAGCTGCTTGATCAATTTATTTCCTTGATGTCAAGAAATTCAGTGGAGCTTCTTCCTTGTAGGGCATTAGCCATCCATCACTTTCCTTCTTAGTTCGTCATGTAATTCCTTTATTCATGGAGAGTGGCCTTCTTGATACATATCTGGAACCTTTTTCATATGGATACTTCTTCCTCATCAAGTTTCTTTCAGGAATTTCCATCCACCACATGAATGTTAATTGTACTTGTACTTACGACTCTTTCGCTAGTAGCCCTGCATGAACTCATCTAGATATTATTTAAGAAATCAAAACATAACATTGAGTCAAATAGTACCTTACGAGATGGATCTTCATCATGACATCTTCCTGTAGGTATTAACATCCTGCATACATGTTGACACATCTCCCAAAGATAGCTATTTTCAAGGGTCTCCATCCTTTTCAGACTTCCATCAGAGTCTTCATATCTTTTTGGAAGATTTCCTAGTCAAATCTTCTTGGTCTTTTGGATGTTTATTGCCTTCATCATGTTGCATATCTCACGATCACTTCCTTCCTCACACATTCCATTCAAAGGAGATTTTAATCAGAGTTTCTTAATTGTAGTCAACCACCTCATACTTTTTATGAGGACATATTATGTTGATTTCATCTAGTGTGACTTATTCCTTCCTGCATCCTTGCAAAGGAGGAGATCCTTTTTCTCTTGATCATGCTTCTCAAGATAGAAGTAGTGATCCATGTTACCTACAACCATAGGACATGAATTTATAATATTAAATACAAGCATACATACCTCATTTTACCTTTAGGTAATCTAGGCTTTAGTAGCTTCCTTGAGTGAAGTGTCTTCAAACCCTTGATCTTCTTCTTCTCTTATGATACCATAAAATCATTCATGAATTCCACAAGTTGGAGTTTTTGATGAAAAATTTGCTTCCTCTCTAGATTAGTGAACCCTCCTTTGAGGATTCCATCAAAGAATCTTGAGGATATTTCATATCCCCATCTGGTAGATGCTTCCTTTTTGACTCAATGTATGATGAGCCTTGTCCTAGATGACTTTTTCCTTTCCTTTAATGTCCAATGAGGTTCCCAAGAGTGATATCGTTCATGTTTTATTGTCATGGATTTTGTCCTTCATGATTCCCTTATTGATGTCATGAGCTCTTGTTTCAATTTTTTCTATGATGCCAAGATGCATCTTATTATCATGGTCATATCTATAACAAAATATTTAGGAGCTTCTGATAGGACCCTTTTGTGAGGGATATTATCTCAATCATAGTAGAGATCTCTTACTCCCTCTTTCCTTGGCCTTTACCTTCAGCTTCCTTCATCTTTTTGGTGATATGATATTTATTTTCATAATCTTTCCATAGCACTAATATATCTTGTTTGAGGACCAAAATTCCCTTTCCTTTCTACAAATGTTTGAGTCCTTTAACCTTCAATACTTTTTCCCTCAACTTTCCTTTCTCTATCTAGTATGGAAACCACAAGTTGTCGAATGATGTAACTTCTTTGTCATTTGTTACCTTGCTTTATCAGTTAGTGAATTTAAGAACAATGATGATTATCTTCTTATCATCTCTCCCATATCTCCCAATTGAGATCTTGTGAAGATGTCCCTTCATTCTTTGATTCCTTCAATTTTGTGTAGATCAAGTCTAAGTGATATGACCTTGTTTTCTACATTATTTAGAGAGTATATTTTCTATCATTTCATATATCTCTTTTATGTCTCCTCTCCTATTACATAGGTATGATAGGACCTTTGACTAATTTGATAAGAATCCTATGAGTCCCTTGATCCTTTTCCATGCATTCAAACAATTCTTGATCTTTAGAGACTTTTTCATAGATATCAATGACTTCTCTTCCGTTGACTATATCTATCCTCCTTTCTTATGAAAGGAATTTTGATGACCCAACCAATTTATATGCCTCCTTGTAAATACGAATTCATTTAACCAAAATTGATTATAAAATGAAAGATACTTAATTGAAAAGTGAATATGAACTCTTCTACTTGATCACTTTTATGATGGTTGAAGATGTATTAGAGCTTCCTCTTGGATGGTCTTCTTTCAGATGAAAAATCCTTTCTTCAATAGAAAAAGGTTTATCCCTTTGATGAGGATGATATACTCCTTTGTCGAATGATCTTCTTCTAGGGCAAGGAGATGATCCTTGCTTTCTTTTATAACATTGAAGATGGAAATGCTTTCTTGCCTTCAATATGCTTTTCCTTCTTTTTTAGTGTAGGTCATAAGTGCTTCTAGGGTTTTGACTTTCTCCAAGATGATGTGATCTTTGTTTTTGAGGTCCTTCGAGCTACCTTTCATTGTAGACAACTTGATGAGGGTCTTGGTGGCCTTTTGATGTTGACTACGTATACAAAATCTCCTGCTGTTATAGATTGCTTCTTCGAAATATAGGGTTTGATCCTTCAACGTAGATCTTGATATCCTTCAACTTTCTTTGATGCCCTTCTCAAAATTTGATCCTTGAATGTCTCTTTCCTGCCCTTCCTTTGACTTCATCACCTTAGCTCTGATACCATGTTGAAGAATCTAGGGAAAATGAAGCTAATGAGATTCTTCTCTCCATGATAACTATTTTTGAGTTATTTTAACTTTTTTCTTATTATTGCAATCTTCTTGTTATTATTAGAGTGTGTCTTCTTAGTTCATTAAATGTTTACCAAACCAAAAGAGACATGAACACAACATGTTTGATTTCTGCCAGGGCTAAAACTTGTCACTCTTTGAGAGGAAAACCCGCACAAAATTATTCTTATAGAGATCCCAATTGACGAATACCAATACCATAACCCTTGACCTATTAGGCCACTCCAAGGCCAAGACACCAATCCTCTTCTTTGTCACTGATGATATCATCTTCATTGCTGTAACATTAAGGTTGTCACTACTACACCATCGAGATCTTCATTATTGCTGCAATATCAATGACATCATTGAGATAATCATTGTTGCAACATTGTTGCACCTTCATAGAGATCTTTGATCATAACAATGAGACCTTATACTAAGTTATGTACATATAGGACTGTTGCATATAGATGACCTTCCATCAATATCATGACTATGTCTATATGATTACTTCTATGATGAGATTATAACTGTGTTTAGAATGTATGTTGGGATAGAGTGTGTCACTGTGGGATCACTGATATCCTCATCATCTAAGATTGTGGCTATCCCTGGAGAGTATGTCGAGAGTGTATTTCTGAGAGATCTTCATCACACATATCCTGAGACTATGACTGCGTCTTAGTATGCCGAGACAGTGGTCATTAATAATGTGAGGAGGCCAAGACATCACCTCTGTGATACCATTCGAAAAAACATAGAGATCCTTATCCATCAGAAACACTGAACTACTCTACTCATCCTAAATTTTTGAACTAATGTACTTGTCTGAGATTTCAAAGGATATGAGTTCCTACTTTTCCTATAATTTGGATCTTACACACCTATTTATAGTATTTAGTCACCATAATAATCCTACATGAGAGACGGAACTGTTGTGTCTCATTATTAGCTACATGACTGCGTTTTTACATTGTTTGGAGGCCGACTTCTTCAAGATGGATTGTGCTTATCTTTGGAGGGCTAATAGAAAATACTATAGACTTGTGTATATTGAACATAGGCTCAATAAGCGCCTATTCATATATTACATTTATTCTTTGACTTATTAATAAATCTTAAGGCTCTCAATGGGAACCACTAAAAAATAAACCTCTTGCTCATGAAACCCATGCAACAAGGCACACAAAAACAATTTATGTCTTTTATTTCATCATTTACAAATATCATGTCATTATGAAGACTGAACCTAGTTACACTTTCTTCAACGCTCCCCTATATCACCTAGGTATACATCTAAGCATTACTAGTGATTTACAAGGAGTACACATCGCTTACCAAATCTTATAGTCATATGCCCACTTAGATGAATTTTTTTCAACTCCATTAATATTTTATTCTTTTTAGTTTTTGTTGTTATCCAAACCTTAAGACAACATTATCTTATTTCAACACATGTAAGAAACATGCTCTCCTTTCCATGCCACACATAACCCTTGCTTCCAGAAACAAACTTGTGAGAACTGCTATCTCTCCAGTTGTTGACACTTCAATCTTCAAGCATGCTCTTGAGCCTTGATAGCTTAATTAATTATGAAGTCTCACCAGTATCATTACTAAGTGCTCTGATGACATCCATGGATATCTATTCTATTATTTTAGCATCAATCCCAGAGCTATTGAAATGAATCACTTAAAATTAAAACTAAAAACCATTTTTTTCTCATATATGCCATCAAAATCCTCTATTAGTCATTGTTGAGAATGACTCTTCTATTTTGGTCTCCCTTGAAATGGACTAAGATGTATCCTGTCTTATCACCCCAAGAAACCAAAATATTATTTTCTACAAACACATTGACCATAAAATCAACAACCTCTTCAGATTTCTTATCTCTAACATGGTGACACTTTTGAACACTGTGAGTACTCTTCCTTCATGATCAAACAAATGCACACAGAAATAAAAGGATGTTGCACATGGAAAATTTTAGGGCTAATATTCGCAGGTGGACTAATTTTCCATGGTTTTTCTAAAAAAATGATTCACCAATTTCCATTTTTTCTAAAAATAATCCACCCAAATTTTATAGCATAAAATTATTTTACCTTAAAAATGGCCAAACTTATATAAATGTTACATATAAAACTATTAGAAATTTTTATGTTTTTACAAAGATATGAACAAACATTTTATAATTTGCAATTTGGGGACTAGTAAGATTCACAAAGGTTTCTAAACTTTAAGACAAATTCTAACTCTTAAAATTTTCCTTGATGTTGCATGCATTGCATTCATTATGTAGTTATATACATGTCCAATACACATATGTACATTACATCCATGTCAGCAAGGCCTAACTCCATACCAAATTGACATTTTTATAATTTGGGGGAGGGAGGAGGAGTGGCGGTAGTGCAATCTTCACATTCCCTCATGAGTCATTGTTACTTCCCTCTATACATACTCTCCTTTTTACTAGCATATGCATGGTTGTAGCATAGAATTTTATACATATGAATCAAATTCAAAATGAAATTTATTTATTTAAATAATAAAATATAATGTCATGTTTATAGCCAACAATAAAAATCATCATGGCTTCATTTTATCTACTAACGGTTAATCAAGCATGCAATCATTCAACATGTTATTGATTGTTTTCTCCTAGAAACATCTGATGCAATGCTTCATACTCATATAGGGTTTGATAAATGGAAGTGATTTTAGTCCCTAGTCAAATCCATCAACAACCATTTCTTGTCCTCTTCCTCATCACCAGTGGAAATCAAACCTATGGTGTGGGGCACCTCCCATTTATTTTCCTTCTAGGTTTAATTGATAAGTTTTCTCATTTCATGTGTAACCCCATTCATACATTAAATCTCCATGCTATGTTTCTCATCGGAAAATAAATTTCCTTGTGAACCAACAATGCATTCTTGTCATCACAAACCAATAGAGATGTTGAATATTACTACCAATTGGAGAGGCATCAATTGGTGGTCGTGGTGAGCCTGCAACTTTGTGATTTGGTGTTGCACAAGCTCTTTCTATGAGAAAAAAATCCACACATTTCTCTTGTATTAGTACACATATCATCCATGGCTGCAACATCCATTTCCATGGAGGTACGTTCTTTTCTTGTAAGTGGCCACCTGAGTCGTATTTTGCTTCTTCATTTGCTTGAAACCCTCAAAGTTGTTTTTTTCTTCTTTTTCTGGCCGTGACCACCACAAGAAAACGTTTCCTGATAGATCTAGTTCTTCGACCTCTTCTTGTCTTATCGCTTCCATTTTTCTTCTCCTTGTAATTATCTAGATCTTTCTTTAAGGATCATCCATCTATAGATGATGGGTTTTCCTAGGCCACTATCCCAACTAAAGAGCTTTGATACCACTTGTTCTATTTTGAGACCGTAATCTAATTAAGAAAGAAACAAAATTAATACAAACAATCACAAAATTTTATGTGGTAAAAACTTGAGGAAACCTCCATGGGGCAAGAGATTTGAATTCTTCATCTTTCAAGGTCAACGATGACTCTCCAACAATATAATAAACCTCTCAGGAAAAAATATTTTAATACAAAGGCACCATTACAAACAATTGTTGCCTAAATAGTAAAACAAGATTTTCTAAGATAAATTACATTTAAAAAAACTTTTAATTCTTGTCATTATAAACATATTAATGATGCATAATGTTTGCGGAGTCTGCTTTTTTACTTTGTTTGACATAATCTATACAAGAAACTAGAATTATGAGATGATAATATGACATTTGAAACAATTCAATATTGGGCCATTGATGTTTAAGGATGAAGAAATTTATTTGGGAACTAACTAATCATTAGTCAATGAGGAAGATGCTATATTGATCATAATAGAATTTGGATTACAAGATGGGCATGTAGGAAAATTGGATGTGAAACATGTAGTAGAGTTCAATGTTTGATGCGAGAGATGTTGGTTGACATCCCATTTGAGCATGGCATCCTTGACCCAACTAACCGATGCATATGAAAATATAAAGTAAAAATAAATGTTGATTACACACATCATGAGATGACAATGTCTTCTAATCATCCTTTGACTCAATAAGTTGAATATTAACTTTTTGTGGGCCATGATATAAGTAGTGCATATGAAATTTTTGATTACACATAATAGAGCATGGCTAAAGAACTGAGTAAAAAGATACATTCGAAATGTCATTAAAAATCTGAGCCTCAGACATGCGTTAAAGGGTGTGAATTTTTGTAAAATGATTAGAGCATATATGCAAATCTAGTTGAAGAATAATGGGACAAAATTGTAAGAATTGAAAAAGAAAATTGGACTAGAGAATGAATTCGATTACTAAATATCGATTTGAGAATTAATGCATAAAGAAAATAAGTTAATCTTAGTTGTACATGCAATAACTAAGGCTAAATATAGCTAAATAAAGCTAAGTGTGCTTAATGTTATGTTAATGTGCACATGCACCACATGCAAACACTAGAGTTAACTAACTAAAGCCAAGTGCACACCACATGTAAGCGCTAGATTTAACTAATGTTAACTAAGTGCTCATCACATGCAAGAACTAGAGCTAAACTGAAGCTAACCAAGGAAAACAATGTGCATGTACACCAACACCCCCCTTAAGCATAAATTAGGTGAATGTGATGCAAAATGAATGAGTCCTATTGAAAAGACCATTTTAGGTACTGTTGAAGGCTTGGAATTCTCTGCCTCAACATTATAAGGGAGACCATCTAGTCAGGAACTTAAAGCGGCTACTTTTCTGTTTGGAATGGTGGTTCCAACTGGTTAAACTAGGTTTAACTACCCTCTCTCTATCTTTATTGGCTTAAAGTATGACTTTCACTTACCAATAAAGAAGAGGCATTAGATCAACCCTCTAGTTGATCAGGCAAGAAAGTGATCCTTAAGCTAATTTGGGGCTCAGCCAAGCCACAACTGAATTTTGCCTTTTTGATAAAAGGACTTCTAAGAATGTAGAATTAAATCTAGATGCAAGCAAAATGAAAAATCTTAAGCCTATCTCAATTAGGAAGATATGGATCTAACCCAACCGAGAGCAAAGTAATTAAATGATTGAGATTCCAACACGCTTGGTTTATGATGAATATCTAGCTAATGAAGTAGTTCACAACTGATATTATAATTTACCAAATGTGTTCCATAAAGATATATTAACAATGAATGGTGGACCAATAACATAAGGAAGTAGTTCTCATAATTCTAATGGAAATTAAATCGGAATTAGATGACGATTTTTTGAGTAAATAGTTACTCAAAAATATGATTTAAGCATAAGAACATAAGAGGAAATTAACAACAGATCTATGAAACAAATAGATTAGATAACTAATCTGTAAGACATGAATTCATATCTACAATAGTGCCTAATATAAATCTAATTAACTTAATTTTGTCATCAAAAATGAATTTCATATTAAAAATAATAGTATTTATAATACAAATAAATTTGAACTTGTTCTCCTTCTTTATTCTTTGAATCTGATCTCCTACAATCTTCTTTGAATCATAAATGTTGCTAAAAGAAAAACCTGCAATAGTGCAAGCTCTACCTCTCATACACAGTTCATAAAACAAAAAGGAAAATCTCAATGATTCCTAGCTCTAAGGTTGATCCTCTCTACCTACGGCCTAAAATCCCTATTATAATAGTGCTTTAATAATTACAAAATTGGAAAAGAGAGAAGCCATTTGTGCATTCTACAAACCACTATTTATAATTTACAAAAATGAATTCTAAAATAGGAGAGTCGTTGAAGAGTAATTCTCCTCCAACAATGTTCATTGCTCCAAATTCCTTTTCTTCTATTGCTACAACAATTTCATTTATTGAAACCTTATTTTCCTCTTCTCTTCAACTTTTTTCCTACCAAAACCAATTAAAATTCAATTAAAATACAAATTAAAATCAAAATACCAAAACTGGAACACAAAATATCTCTAATCAAAACTTAATTAAATAAATAAATAATATGAAATATGTGATTTTCATTGATCCCTATAATCACATAGTCGAATGGATCTGTATTCAACAAAGGTTATGAGCAAATCAAAATGCAGAAAAAATGAAAATGCAAGAAATTAAACACAATTATTATTATTATTATTATTATTTCGGAGTTTGATCTTCTGCTAAATTTTAGACTCCATAAATAATTAAATGTGGTAATATAACCACTTCATAAATATTCTCCATGATTTTATCTATCCAATGAGCTATCACGGGCCTCATTTGGCCAAGTAAAACTCAACTTATAAGCTTCCAAAGTTGAAGTGTCAAAATTGCCAAAATTCGAAAAAATTTGTTGCCTAGGCCAAAAAAGAAATTTTTTAATTAAAATCCAATCCTAAATTAAATTAACAGTTATTATTGATTTTTGTTGTGGACCGAACAGCAAGGGCGAATAGTGAAGTTTGCAGTTAGTTGCAATCGGTGAACCCTATGGAGGGCTGTAGAGGAGGGAGCTCCACTCCCTCCTACAAGGAGGCCGTGGCCAGTAGAGGCAAGAAACCTCTAGAGAATTCTAGAGGAATGGGGGCGGAAGGGAAAAGAAATATGGAAGAGGAAACAGAAGAAGCCATAAATAAGGAAAAGAATAGCACAAAAGACAAAGAGGCAGAATACAAGAAACAAGGAACTAAAGACAAAAAACAAAAAGGACCCTGCAAACCCAAAGCCGAGATAACACCCAGGGTCATTTTAAATGATCCATCTCTGCAGGCACACAGGGAGCACATGCGGACGTATGCCATTATCTGTAAGTTCATGGGACTATGGCCCACTGAAAAAGCTCTACAATCATGGATTAAATACCATTAGAAACCTAAAGGAAGCATATATCTACATCTTGGGTATAAGGGATTCTTTATAGTAGTGTTCATGAATATTGAAGACAAGGACAAAATATTTGAAGGAGGGCCTTACTTCTATGCTACAACGGAACTCTACATGAGACCATGGATGATGAATGTTGTTCTAGAAAGGGAAACTTTTACTTTAGTTCCAGTCTGGGTAAGGCTCTATTCTCTACCTCTTGATTACTGGCAAAATGAATCATTAGCTACCATAGGCAATAAATTAGGTCGCTATGTTAAAGCCTCTAAAGCCGCTAGAAGGGGATAATATACTTCCTTTGCCAGAATATGCGTGGAAATGGATCTATTAGGAGCCCTACCAGATGAGGTGATCTTGGAAGTTTATGATGAAGAATGGGTGCAAATAGTAGACTATGAACACATTCCGTTCAGATGTCGCAAATGTCATGAACATGTACACCTTTTCAGAGACTGTCCACTCAGCAAAGAAGTAAACAAGAGCAAAACTAACACAATGAAAGAAACAAACGACTTCCAGAAAGTGGTTAATCGAGGTAAAGGAGGCAAAAGAGGACCGAAACAACCTCAAGACGAAGGAAAACAGTTCAGGAAAAACAGATTCCAAGTGCTTCAGGAAGAGGAAGAGATCACAAAAGAAGATCAAGCAATGGAAGGAAGTTCTGTAGAAAAGGAGAAAGAAGAAAACCGGGAACAAACACAAAATATTGAGTACCAAAAAGAAGCTACAATGAGTGATGTTGAACAAGAAATGGATCCGGAAATGACCCAGAATGAAATGGACCTAGAGGACCATGAACTACAGGAAATTCTTGACAAAGAAAACCTAGATCTAGAAGGGTTCTTGATGCAAGGAACCATGGGAGGAGTGGATTCGTTACCTCAAGAAGAGCTCAACAGAATACAACAATTGTTTCTATGGAAAACGCAGGCTAAAGCACTAGAAAGAGGAAAAACCATTGATAAGTAGGACAACAGAGGTGTGAAGACAATGAAAACTACTATGGGACTAGCCACTAGAAACCCAGGCAAGAAAAGAGGTAGGAAAAAGTAGAATGAAGTCTTGATGGAGTGTGGAAAGCTGATGATTGATTCAGGTAAGATGAAAGATCTAGCCAACTACTCCTTTACAAATCTTTAATAATGAAGTTCACATCTTGGAATATTAGAGGTCTAGGGAGTAAGAGAAAGAAAAGAATGCTTAGTAACAGAATGAAACAAGAAACGCCGGATATAATTTTCATCCAAAAAATGAAATGTTACATTCAAAAATTGAGACAAATTCATAGCAATTGGCTCAGCAGATTTGAGTTTCTTGAAGTCAAAGTAGAGAATATAGTAGGGGGAATACTCACCCTATGGAACCCCCACAAAATAGGCATTTTGGACGCTGAGGCTTCCAGAAATTATTTATCAGTTGTTATTCAACTGGTAGTAGAAAGGGATACCTTTCTGGTCAAAAATGTTTATGGTCCTTAGAGAATAGATGACAAACTCAAGTTTCTAGATTCCATGGTGGATCTTAGGGATACACATGCAGATATACCCTGGATCACGGGAGGGGATTTCAACATGATCAAATCTCTTTCAAAGGAAAAAGGAGGAACAAGAGCTCTAAGTAAAGACTCCTTAGCTTTCCAAACCTTTTCAGACAATATGAATCTTGTTGACACTAATTGGAATACGGGCCTATTTACTTGGAATAACAAAAGAGGAGGAGGTTCCCATGTTGCCTGAAAGTTAGATAGATTCCTCATCTCTAAAAATCTTATGCTAACAAATAAAGAGGTAACAGCGCGAGTTCTTCCCTTTAGAGACTCAGATCACTGGCCAATTCAGTTGGAGATTAAGGGTATAGGCACTCCTAGGAACAAACCTTTCAGATTTGAAAATATTTGGCTGTCACACCCAGACTTCATCAGCAACATTGAAAAATGGTGGTCAGAAGATTTGCAGATTCAGGGGACTAGAATGTACCTTCTTCACAAAATACTAAAGCACATCAAGCTCTGGCTTAAAGAATGGAACAAGAAGGATTTTGGCAATATTCTTAAGGAGAAAAAGCTGTTGAGAACAAAGTGCAGGTTCTCAACCAAGCTCTAATTAGGGAAGGCTTTGATAAAGGCATTAGTGATCAAGCGGATAAACATTTTCAAGAATGGGAGAATCTATGTAAACAAGAGGAAATATTTTGGAGACAAAAGTCTAGATTTCAATGGCTTAAAGAAGGAGAGCGTAACACTAAGTTTTTTCATAGAGCCACCATGGCCAATAGAACTCACAACAGAATCTCTTCGATCAAGAATGAGGAGGGGGAGCTTCAGATCTCCCATGAAGCTATAGAAACTATGTTAGTCCACCACTTCCAAGGTATAACTCAGGAGAACAATTCAGATAAAGAGCAATTCATTAAGGAGGTAACTAGCAATATACCGAAACTGGTGTGCAGAGAGGACAATTTCAACCTTAATAGACCAGTAATGGAAGGGGAGCTTACTGAAGTCCTCAAAGAAATGCAAAGTGGTAAAGCACCAAGCCCAGATGGTTTTAATGTGGACTTTTTCAAAGTGTGCTAGAATATTGTTAAGCAAGACATTTTGAATGTTATGGAGGACTACAGGTTAAACAAAAGCATTGTGAAAGTGCTCAATACATCCTTCATTGCCCTGATCCCCAAACAACACATTGCTCATACACTGGATAAATATAGACCCATAGCCCTATGCAATGTAATCTATAAGATTATATCCAAGGTTGTGGCTAACAGACTCAAACCTTTGCTTCCGATTCTTGTTTTAGGGGAGCAATCAGGTTATGTGGAAGGTAGACAAATTCTTGATAACATCATTCAAGCTCAAGAGGTGGTGCACTCATTAACTAGCAAGAGGTAGGTGGGAATGATCATGCAATTGGATATTTCCAAAGATTATGACAAGGTAAACTAGGCCTACATAAAGAAAATGTTGATTGCTTTTGGATTTGATCATAATTGGGTCAGATGGGTAATGGCACTGGTGACCTCCTCTAGTTTTTCTATATTAGTTAATGGCTCTCCCTCAAAGATTTTCAGTCGTTCAAGAGGCCTCAGACAGGGAGACCCACTCTCTCCCTTTCTTTTTATCATCATGATAGAAGGATTGGGTAGGGCAATAAAGCAGGTGAAAGCAACAGGAAAGATTAAAGTTCGGTAGCTAACTAAAAATGGTCAAGCCCTGACTCACCAACAATTTGTAGATGATACCATGTTACAGGGAATACCCACAGTCAAAGAAGCTACAACCTACAAAAAAATTCTGAATCTCTTTGCCTTGGCTTCAAGTACTCTAAATCAAAAATCTTTTTCTTCAATACCAATATTGCTATTCAGAAAAACATCTCCAAAATTCTAGGCTTTCAAAGGGATTCCCTTCCTTCAAAATATTTGGGAGTTCCTCTCACTACTAAAGCAATGCTCAAAAGTATTTGGGAACCTTTGATCAATAAGTTGCATGATAAAGTCAATAAATGGACCATTAGATCTTTAAATCTTACTGGCGGGTTAGTTCTAACTAAAGTTGTTCTGCAAGAAATCCCTATTTTTATGTTATCAACCCTCCCAGCTCCAAAAGGAGTCCTTCAGAAATTTAGAAATATTCAAAGAAACTTCCTCTAGGGCAAGTAGAAGTCTAGGAATAAATGGGCCTTAGTGTCTTGGGAAAAATTTTGTAAGCCCAAGAACCATGGAGGGCTAGGTTTGGATGATCAAGAGATACTCAGTAAAGATCTAGGGGCCAAACTTTGGTGGTGTTGGGTTCAACATCCAGAGACTCAATGGGCAAATATCTAGAAAGAAAAATATGCTATCTCCTAGCAAAATAGTGATCTCATAAGAATGTCAAGAAATATAAAGGGCTCATATATCTGGAACAAAGCCTCGGAGAATATAAGACTAGTACAAGAAAATAGCTTCTAGGAAATCAGAGAAGGAAATCCAGCTCTTTTCTGGGAAGACAAGTGGAAACAAGTATCAATTCTATTAAAAGAAGACTTCATGGATGTTATGCAGGAGTCAGATTCCCAAGGATTAATTAAGGTAAAGGACTTCTGGAATCATTCTCATCATACAGAAAAGTGGAGAATCTGGAGAAACATCGATTGCAGAGATAACATTCTCCTGAAAACAAAAGCAGAGGAGCTCAGGAAAATAGTGGAACAAAGGAAGATCTTAGTTGTAGAGGGACAAGACCAACTAAGATGGGGCAATAACAAAGAGGGCACCTTTAATATTAAGGAAGCAAAAGGCATTCTCCTTGAGCTAGATCCCCAGGTTCTGAACAAAATCTAGCAAAACCTTTGGAGGCACCAAGGGTGGATGAAAATCAAACTCTTCATGTGGTTGGTATACCACAAGAAATTACTGACTTGGGACAACATTAGGAAGAGGGGTGTTCAGGAGCCTTCAAGATGCCAGCTCTGTGAGGCTCAAGAAGAAACTATGGAACATTTACTCAATAGCTGCATTTTCACTTCTTGGTTATGCGACATTTTTTCTACAATATTTCAGCAATCTGATAGAGACAGAGGGAGCATTATAAATACCCTTAACAATTGGAGAAGAATTTTTTCGGATTATGAAATTATCAGCTCAGAGTGGGCTCTTACTCCAAGCTTCATTATATGGAACGTTTGGAAGGAGAGGAACAAAAGGACATTTAAGGATGAAAATAAGACCCCACACCGACTGTTGGAAATAATCCTGAAACAGCTCAAGGAGACTGTGGGAACCACGGTTTGCAACTACCCTAAAAAACCTCCCTCAGATTTAGATTTAAAAATTCTCAGGCAGCTAGGAATGCAGGGGCTCACTCCCTTAGGTCCAAACAAGAAGGTTATTTCTATGGATACAGAGAAGGAATTCTGGCATCCTCCTCTGGAAGGCTATTTAAAATACAACATTGATGGGGCTTCAAAAGGGAACACAGGAATAGCTGGGTATGGAGGTGTCCTAGAAAATGCAGAAGGAAGTATTATATCCATCTTTCATTGTCACCTAGGTACAGCCACCAACAACATGGCTGAACTTATGGCTATGGAGCAATGCCCAGATTTTCTGAGTCAAGACAATTGTTTCAATGTTATGATAGAGGCGGATTTTGAGTTAATCATCAAATCAGTGAAAAAGATAAATAATGGAACTGCGCCGGAGAAAGTCTCTAAACATTGGAAATTAATTCAGGTCTTCCAAAGAATTGAGAGCCATCTTCAGGGCCTTCACACTGTTAGTTTCCACCATGTTCGCAAAAAGGCTAATAAGCTGGTGGATCTTCTGGCCAACTAGGGGGTCGGCTACACAGAGAATAAGGTGTTGATGAAGTGGCAGGAGTTGCATCTGAGCAGACTGAGAGCTCTATGTTGTAAGTAAGTGAAAGAAGATAGGGAAGTGTTTAGACACAAAACCGTGGAGGCTAACTTGAATTGATTTATCCCCTGAATGTGTCATCAATATCTGGTATACTATTTTTTGGCGGGAATAAGACCACCTTTGGTTGCTCATACTCCAATAAATCGAATCCATAAGTCTTCATTCATCGTGGGCAATAAATCGAATCCCATAAGTCTTCATTCGGTGGAAAGCCTCTAATCTTTACAAGGTTCTAGGTTCAGGTGAGGGAGATTAACATGTGCAAGAAGAACCTTGTTTTTTATGGTAGCCAGATTTTTCAGAAATCGAGGTCCCGACATGTTAAACTGCCTCCCAGGCGGTTTTTGGTTGATTGCACCGCTTTCAAGTGGAAAAAAGTTTTGGTGATTTCGCAGCAATTCCATTCAACCTACAACATGTGGCAAGGTGAGGGTTCCCAAAACCGCCCTTCTTCACATGCTAATGCCAGACCATCTTGTCCGGTGTGATATCAATCTCATCCATAGGATTTAGTTGAAGGGGATCAACGGTTGATTTTGATCGAGCAACTTAGTGGGGCAGAACTGCTAAACATCAGTGTTTTCGGGCTAAGCGATATCCTCCTCAACCGTTGATCTTAATGCCTTTTTTGGACAGGTCAGATGGTTTAGGCTTTTCTGGGAGTGGGGTAGTGGGAAAGTTGGTGGGATTTCAGGGGGACAGGGTTTATTGTTGTTGATTAGTCCTTGGGTTCGGGTTTTTCGATGTAAGGCTTAGAGGTCTAGCCCTTGGTGGCTTAGGCTTTTCTTTCTTTTCTGATTCCTTGACTTCGGGTGGATGTTTGTAAAAATTGTACACTATTTTTCGGCTTAATGAAATAGAAGGATCCACACTTGCTTTAGCAAAATAATAAATTAACAGTTATTATTTAATTAATATTAATCTAAAATTATTTACACTAATTATAAACTAATTATATACCATTAAAATAAGTTTTTAATTAAAAATTAAAATAAATTAAAATTTAATTAAGATTATAATTATATATATATTAAAATATATAACTGAATTAAATTAAAATTAAAATTAAATTATAAAACAATATTTATAATTTTAATTAAATTACTGTGATAAAATAAAACAAACCAATATTAAAAAATCTCAAGTGGCTATTTGATTCATAAGTGAATCGAATTAAAAAAGGAGGAGGAGAGGTTTAATGTGGTGAAGTTTTAGGAAGGAGGCCACATGATGGAGGCATAAGGAGAGCTTTGCTATAAAAAACAAGGAGCCACTGCCGTGGCAGTAGTCCCTGCCGAGGTCTGCAAGGACAACACAAATGGATTGTATACTGTCCGATTTGAAATGGGATTTGAAATGGAACTGAAATAGTTCGTTCAATGTGTAATTCGTTACAAAAATTTTAGCTCGAAGTAAAACATATATTTCAATATTGTTAAAATATTTTAAATGGTTATTACCTGATGTTGCTCTCGCTCATGCCCATTGCAAGAGACATATGTCTGAATAACATTTATTGCCCAGTCTTTAGACCTGGCAATAAAATTGGATCACATTTAATAATAAACAGAAACATAGGTAAAATAATACCAAATTCAATACAAACCTCTGCGGTGTTGAGCCCTCCTTTCATGGCTCCACTTTTGAGCTTCATTTGAGCTTCTTCTGACATGGGAGCATCATCCGAACTCATTTTTCCTACTAGATAATTAACTACCTATTACTTTGGGATCACCCTTTTCACTGGTTGATAACATGATGTGCTCCATTGAGACAATGATGTATATATATATATATATATATATATATAGGTTCCTCTGGTACTCTGAGGTATGTTCTATTGGATAAGCTTTAGTATTCCAACGACATGCAGCATGACACGTATTATATAACATGTCCATTTCATATATGGGTACTTGTTTATCCACCATGTTTCACTCTGAAAGAAATTTTAATGTTCAAAGGGTACAATCACATAAAACTATTTAATTAGAAATTATTGAATAATTTATAAGAGTGTATTTATTTAAAAACAAAATATTAAAATAAATTTTTAAATGTGCATTTTATTAATGTGAGTGGAACTTTCCAATTTTACATCAAAATTCCATAAATAGATATTTATGGTTAAGTCTGTGTAATATTTGAAGTTCTATTTGAACAACTAAGAAATGATATGTTTAGACGATAGCTTTGCAAATTTTAAAAGTATTTTAGAATTTAATGAAAAATAAGGCGATCAATTGTTTGACAATTGGTTTAATTTTAAAAATACATATAATCTTTTAAACTGAAATCAACATTAAAAAGTAAAATAATCTATCAATTTCAAACTCAAAATGTAGTAAGTTTAATCTAGATGTAAAATGCATACCTCAAAGGGCTAAAGTATTTAGATGCTCATTTATGCATATAGAGGTATCAATGCTCGTGTGTTTTGTGTATAAGTAGGTATGTATATTTCATTTTTTTGGTGAAAAACTTCTATGCAAGATCAAACTCTACCAAACAAATTATGTTAATATATATACACATAAAACTATTTATATTTTTTTATTATTAATTTTTTATTATTATTATGTAAACTTATCTAATAATGATGTCAAAAATAACGGATGAGCTAGAAATTAATAATGGACGTTGTCCATTGATTAGGAAAGCTCTCTCATCATAGCTAGTTATCAGTAGATGTATTTGTAAAAATATTAATTAATTTCACATGATATACAATCCTGTAAAGATATTAATTAATTTCACATGATATACAACCCTGTAAAAATATTAATTAATTTCACATGATATAAAATGCTGGTTATGAATCTCATTAATGTAAATTGTTGTAATACAATATTAATATGGCTAGAGATGTAGCTATTGGAAAATCCACCACTAGTTATATATATACTTTTCCAGGTGCAACAATATCTTGTATGTCTAGATTGCAGAAAGTAGAAGCCCTCTCCGTAACAGAGGTAGAATACATAGTTGCCACAAAAGTTTGCAAAGAGATGTTGTGGATGCCCAATTCTTAAGTAAGCTAGGAATAAAACAAGATAAATAGGTGTTGCATTGTGGTAGTTTAGCTAAAAACCCAACATATCATTCTAAGACAAAGCACATTGATGTTCGATATCATTGGATTCGTTAAGTTTTAGATGTTGGACTACTACAGTGGGAGAAAAAACACACTAAAGACAATCCAACTGATATGTTAATGAAGATTTTGCTAAGAGATAAGGAGGAGTTTTGTAGAACCCCTTGGCTCGAGTAATGCAAACATGATGGAAGACATATTGGAAAAGGATTAGTAGCGGAGAGAGAAAAACAATGTCAAAAATATTCATTGGGACTTTTATTTGGTCTCAAGTGGGAGATTGTTAAGTGTGAGACGAAATTAAACTCAAAATTGTCCATGCCTATGATATTGTAATGAAATCTATTTTTTATATATAATATAAGTAAAAAAAAACTAGTAAAAGAAAAAAAGAAAAAAACTAATAAAATATAATATATTTCATTATTATTGTAATAAAAAATCTACTAACTTCTTTTCCCATAATTTTTCCTTGAATAAAATTTTCCACTAAATCTTATATCTAAAATATAAATTTATGTCTTCTAATTTAAATTTTATTTTATTTTTCCATTTATTTTGTTTGCCATATTTTATTAACACATACATTTCTTAAAAAAAATGCCCCAAATCCAAAGAAGCTCACCTTCAATCCAATGTTAGCTCCCCCTCTCACACCAATACCTGTCATTAATTACACACGATAAAGTTTCAGACACGAAAGACAAAGAAGAATGTATGCCTATATATGTATGAACGAGTACAAAGATTATGCACGTCAGGAGATGATCCCATTTTGTTCTGCACTGTGTCGGAAATGTATCACACTCCACGTGCTAATATTTTTTACAGTCCTGCGGTGAAAGCTGACCACAAATGCTCTTTTTAACTTCGTTAAATCAGAATCTTGTCTCTCCTTGGCACGCGCTTGCTTACGGTTGTATTATAGTAATATGCAATGTAAAAAATCACAAATAACATGTTAAAATGTAAAAATATTTTGCTAAAATTGATTGCTATCATCTTCCAATCATCTAATATTAATTTATTTTGAATTAAATTAAATACAGGACAGAAACAGAAACAGTACAAACACACATGCATAAAGATTTTCCAGCCTTCTTTCCTGAACCTTTACCCACATTATCCAAAAAACAAAAACTAACAAAACAAGATGGCTTACAACAAGCTCATTATGACTAAAATTTGAAGCAACAACAGAAATTTAAAATCTTCTCTTCGCAGTTTGAAGTAGAAATGGAATTTAAAATATTGAAAGTACATTTTCTTGGTAAATAAGTGGAAATTGCAAGTTAAATAGTTCTATTACAGTAAGACCATAATCTGAAGAAACATATTCATATCACTTTTACATTTGCTGTGTAAGTGAAGGCTGCTATGTTCCTGGATTTTGTAATCTGTATAACAAATAGTTAATTATAATAAAATGATAACATTGTGGATTGAAGAGAGGACATATCTGAGACAAAAGATGTTAAGGCATATGTTGATGTACCTTCCATTTGTTAGCCGACATGTAATAGTTCGGTATCTTCATGAGTGTGAACTTGCTGTGAATTTTACTGTATTTGGTAATTTAATTTACAAGATCAAGTACTTTAATTTACAAAATCAAGTATGTACATTCTATTAAAACGGGTAGTTTGAATGCATGACTAAGTATATGAATTCTACTATAAGTAAATCTGCAAATGCTTTATTATTGAAACACAATAAATTTAAAAGGGATAGTTGGAACAATAAACCCAGTAATTTCATTCCATAACTTCGCATAAATTCATTGGTTCTTTACTATGTGAGAAATAATTTGTTATTTTAAAGAAGGTTTTGTGTTTTAAACCAACTAGGGTATTGGACCCAAAAGGGGAAAACATAATGTGTCCATGCCTAGAACAGAATTAAAAGAAAATACAATTTTTGTTATCTGCGGGAAAACTTAAATGTGCAACAGGACAATGCTAGTCCTGGAACCACCCTTTTTTTATACAAGGTAAAAGCTTATGGTTAAATAGTTGAAAGGGTTAGGATCAGGGTGCCAACTCAACAGCTACCAAGTCCAGCCCCCTACGAACTCGCATAACAAATAAATTGAATTACAACAAAAACTATTATATCCACTCCTCTGTTAAAATGTAAAGATTGAATAATATAGTTGGTATGATGAACACAATTCAAATTATGTATCTATAGAGAAGCTTGTAATTACTAACAGGAAGAAGCTCAAACCAGTTCTAACATAAAAACTTCTTCTTGAAAACGGATAGAAATAAAGACACAAATTAACCTAGAATTTATAACACGACTCCATATTTCTATGATTAAGGGAAATTCAAACCCGTTGTAACTGATTGCAAGTAATTAAACATGAATAGAATAGTAATAAGTTATATAACAAAAATGAACGACTTCTTCAAAGAAGTGAACATAGGAATCCGAGAGAGCTTAGTTCAGAAATCCAACAGTTAATACCAAATGCGGAAGAAGATATCAGAACAATTCCAATGGAATCCCAGATAACTTAAACAAGTTGCTTAACAAAATTACATAGAATATAGTTTCTAAACTATGAAACCCTTGATTGGGTTAAAAACTGCATGGGGCTTCTCTTTATCCAAATATCAGTTCAGCAAAATACAAAGATTAAAAACCCTCATTCCACAATTCTATACGCGAAGTGATTAAGTAAACAGAAAGGCACCTGTTGGTCAAGGATATCGATTTAGTGAGGTTATCGTCATCCGAAACTCCTGTGGAAGCATAGTTGTCAAGTGCACATAACACAGGGTAAAAACCCTAAGGGAATAATGGAGCTCAAGATGACAAAACAGTAACCCAATTAGTAATAATTGAAAAGTAATACAATGAGGATGACTAAAATTATTATCTTGGGCAGGAATTTTGGTTCTTTTGGGTCCAAGAGATTCAGCTTCCATCACCTGGGAAACGAACACTATGCACCGGAATTGAGATTGCCTGAAGGACGGAACCTGTACAGGAAAATGAGAATGTGGGAAAGATCAAAAAGGAAAGAAATGGGGTTCTGAGATTTGCAGCAAAGTAAGATTTTAAAAGCTGAGTAGAGTTTACATGTATCAGTAGATGTCTCATAAAGCACCAGCCAAAACCTAAAGGGATGCTCGACACTCTCTGCTTTGAACTTACTCCGGACAAGGCATTTGTAGACCACCGTGGACGCCTCTGCATATGCAAACAGCTGGCACTTGCACGATGCAGGACACTGCATGCATGACACGGAGAACAGGTAGCAAAAACTTAAGACAAACTAAGGGGTGCTTTTGATAAAATGTTCATCTTTTAAAACTTTGGATAACAAAAAATTTTCATCTCTGAAAACTTTGGATATCTTATTTTTACCCCGAACATAATGTCTTGAAAGCTGCGAAGCGTGCAATAAGACCCCCAACTTTGTTGTCCAATCAAAAATTACATAATAAATTTTATATTATTTTGTAATATGAAAACTTTGGTTAAAGTTTTGATGTACAACAATATTTTTTGGTCAAACAAGAGATTAATACGCCGTCAACGCATAATCGATCGCTAAGAGTCCCAGACAGGGACTAAAAATAGTCATCACATTTATTTATATCCGGTATCAGGATTTAAATAATATCATAAGTTTTTAAAGGTGCCCAAAAAAAAAGTTGATATCTGATATTAGAGGTTTTCTGAAATATCGAAAAAAAATAAATATCAAGATTTTTTTGAAATATCAAAACTACTTCAAATATCAGGAAAATTTTATTAGGTATTTTTATCAGATATCGAGATTTTTTCATCAGGAATTTTGTAAAGGAAGGGAGGAGGTGGGGTGAAGTGGGGCCCACTTGGAGTGAAACTCTGCCATTATAAACTATAGCCACTTTGGTAGTTAAAAATCTTTCAAAATGAACTACAACCACTTTGCAATTTTGAGATTTCAGGGCTCGTAATTTCTTTTAAAATTAGAAATTTGAATCAATTTCCAAGATCCCGAAAATGCATAATTTTAATTGTTCTACAATTTGGCTGGTCGATTTTGTATCACTGTTAGTGAAAAATGAAAAAAATAGCAAAAATTAACTATGAATTAATATTTAAAATGAATTACTAATTTAATTACTAATATTTATTTTGGATGAGCATCATTTGCAAACTGTGTAACCAAATGAGACTATACCAATGGAAAAGTAGAGAAAATTCAAACTCAATGAAGCAATCAAAATAGAAATCCGAAGAAAATGAAAAAAATGCAAAATTGTAGGACACTCAACCAAAAGAAAATATCAAAAAAGTGATTTAGCCAAAAAATTATGGAAATGGTCCCCATTATTTTAAATAAATAAGTCAAAAAAGGGGGTTGTTGGATTTTCCCTACAACATTGGTGACACACTAGGAAGAACTAGTTATCTATCTCTGATTAAAGATAACGAACTTTAATTTACCCAAAGGTTAAAAGAATGGAGTTTATTGAATTATCAAACAATAAAATATCTCCATGGTTCTTACACAAATAGATTAAGCAATATGAGTTTGAAAAGATAAGTACTCAAAAGTAAACCTGAGCAAAAATCATGAATCCAAATTTTGAGAAATTTGTTTAAAATTACCTCGTATGAGAAATAGAAAAAAGGTACAGATAGGAGAATTTTGATAAAGTATATAACCATTATTATGAATAGTCTCTGACATCGCTTTGCTACCATTGAACCTGAACAGTGCCCGTGTAAAGTTTTCATTTATGCCATAGAATCCTAGCCCTGCTGCCAACGAGCATCCATGGCCCCGACAAATTTACTTGTATTTCCCATGCTTCCTCTTTCAATCACTCTTTTGATAAGCATATTTGCAAGCTTTTAATTTATGATGTACCTGGGTGAAAGAGGTGGGATGGTAATAAATACTTATGTTTATTGATAAAATACTTTCATAATGTTGACTCCAAATTCTTTTCTCGCCACTATCAATTAGAGGCTTTTATAAGTTGAGAATAATTAATATTATTTTGATATTAATGGAGAAAATGGTTACATTGTTGTAACTTTCTCTCTAGTTTAGGATTAGTTCCTATAGTTATGGAGTTTGGGTGCAACTTCCTATTTCCTAGTCTTGTATTTAATGATGTAATCTTTGATTGATTAGGCAATAGAGTGCACGAGAGTGATCTCTCAAGTTTTGTGAGTGTAGTCTCCATGTGCAGGCCACACCTGAGAGCTACATCTCTTTATTTTCAATTATGTTCACATTTTATCTTCGTATCAGAGCTCAGATTGAGTGAGCCTGATCTTTTGTCACCTGTGAGGCTGAAGTGCCTGTAGTAGCTAGCTTGCCTACGTGGCGGAATTGCCTGTGCCTTTGTGGCTGTATGTACACGACAGCTCTGTGCTCGATTGAGCAGGTGGACTGCAGAACACCTGGCTTGGACTCGGAATTTTTTTTTCTTGAGTAGAAAGGCCGATTAGTGCGGATTTTGCGCTGACAGTCGCGCCAGAAGTGGAATTAGCGTGGATTTTGAGGGATAAATCGTGCTGAAGCGCAGAGTTTGAGAGATAAATCCCGCTAAGCGCGGATTTTACCGGGAAAGTCGCGCCAATTAAATTAATCTAAGCAATTTTTAATTAGCATGGTTTTTTCGCTCGAGGTAGCGCCAAGGAGATCTGCGAACAGCGTGAACTTCGTTTGGCAGTTTGCAAACGGTGCAGATCAGCGTAGTTGCAGATCCGTCTGGGAGAGACAGATAGAGAAAGCGCCAGAGGAGATCTACAGGAAACCTCGACTTTGCTTGGCGATCTGCAAAGAGAGCAGGATCGACGAAGTGGCAGATCAATCCGGGAGAGGTGGATCGGATCAACTGTGATCAGATCATTGTTTCGGCTGTGTTGGAAACGCAGAATTTGCTCATTGGAGCGGGAGTGCCGGACACTACAGATCGGTGGCAGAGGTGACACAATCGATCTAATAGGTATTGTTTTTGTTGTTGTTAAGTAGATTCACAATGAGTAATACGATGGAATCTTATCTTAACGAGTCTCGTAAACTCAACGGGTCTAACTTCATGAATTGGAAGTTTAAGATCCAGACTCTGCTCGAAGGTGCAAATGCTTGGGCTATAGTGACAGGCGATGAACAGAAGCCGACCGCAACCACAGAGAAGGAAGACTGGGAAAAACGAGAAAACAAGGCCAAAGCCCTGTTGAAGATGTCTGTAAAAGACAATGTTATTACACACATCAGAGACTGTAAAACGTCCACCGAGATCTGGACGAAAATCAAAAATCTGTATGAGACCCAGAATACAAACAGAGTTTTGGCTCTGAAAAACAAGCTATTTTCAATGAGGATGGACGAAAGGGAGTCTACTACTGCATTTGTCGCGCGAATTAAGGATGTTAAAGACAGATTGGGGGCCATTGGAGTGGCGGTGGCTGATGAAGATCTTGTTGCAATTACAATGAATGGGATGCGTGATGATTTCCAAACCTTCATCACTGGAGTCTCGGCAAGGGAGAAAGCACCCACGTTCGATGATCTAACTGCAATCTTGCAGCAAGAGGAAGACCGACGGCAGAACCTGAATCTGAACCCCCAAAGTGATGATCTCGCGCTGGTGGCAAAACGACGACTATCTAAAGGAAAGCAGTCACAGTAGCAATCAAAGCAAAAAGGAGGAACATCACAGAAGAATATGCATTCTCATAAAGGTATGCTTGCAAATCATTATGAAAAGAAATGTTATTATTGTGGAAAAACGGGTCATATATAGAGAGATTGTTATTATAAGAAGCAGGCTGATGAGGCAAGGAGGAGACAGGTAAATCCAAAACACAGAGGATATTTTGTTGAAGAAGAAGACTTCAGTCATGAATTTCGACTGTTCACAGTCGACTGTGCCCTTTCAAGATTGAATGAAGATGACATCTGGTATGTCGATTCCGGAGCATCCTTTCACATGACAGGTAATAAGGAATTTTTTGATAGTCTTGAAGAAATTATAAATGGATCAAAAATATATCTAGGGGATGATAATGGATATCAGATTAAAGGTCATGTAGTGATTTCAGTTAAGTTACCAAATGGAAAAATTAGTCACCTTTCAAATGTTTTATATGTACCTGGAATAAAGAAAAACCTGATATCTGTATCCATGATGGCTGATCAAGATATGTATGTCGAATTCTTCAAGACTCACTGTGTGATAAAGGATTGC
>APFE030527906.1:5908-88081 GCA_000404065.3 Pinus taeda
ATATATTAACTAGGTCCTAAAGCTTTTCTTGTCAAAACCAAGTCTCGTCTTAAAAGGTTATCTCAAAACAAGCGAAATGCGAAACTGCGATGACATCGTAACCTTTACCGCATCGCATTTCAAGCATTTAAAAGAGCACCACAAACTTACCATCAGTTGATATTGCGAAATGCGATCAAGACCTGGATCCACATCTTGGATATATTACGAACAAATGTTTAGGTCTGTCGCTTACTAAAAAGGTCTTTACATAGAAAAACCTAACAAGTAGCTATGTTTTGAGACAATAAACGAGTGGCTTGCATCTCGCAGAAACATAAGGGAAGGTAAGAAAAGCGAAAAGGCATAATGTGATATTGCGATTTGCGATATTGCTTCACAAATCGCAAAATCGGCATTATCGCAATTCAAAGGCCCGCCACTCTAGAAGCTTTCTTCCCGACTTATGATGCATACATTTATGAGCATTAAAGCTAAGAGATAACGAAGCATTAGTGGGAATTTAGTAAGAGTTAACTGCATTTATGTATGAAGAGACATTTAACGTGATATGATATCTTCTCACTCGCATTCAAATAAAACTCCTTTCTTATCACCTTTTCAAAGCTATCTGCATTAGTCCATTTCACGTTCATTGTTATCTTTGTATATCCGATAGTTGTTGTTCTTCACATTCAGGAAAAATCCACTGAGCAAATCGTCGGGAGCAATGGTGAAGAAAGGTAAGGCAGTCGTGTCTTAGAAATCAGAAATGAATCCTCTATTTACGGATAGTACATGTAGCAAAGAGGGAGGAACCTCTACGTGGGAAGCCATGTATAATATATTGGAAGAAGAGCAACCAAGGATTCTAGAAACGAAGTTCACAGTTGACAGACGCGATTCCTCATACGCCTCCATGTTTGAGACAGCATGACCATTTTTGCATTGCATAGCTGTGTGTCCAAAGATAATCCCTTATATAAACATTGTTAAATGGGATATTGATGACGTAGACATCTCAGACAGAGAATTCAAGACCAGAAGCCAAGAGGTTATGGTATCTTTTATGCTAGACAACCTGCGGCTCATGTATCACCTACCAGAGCCACAAGTCATCTACAACAAGCAGTTCGTCGAGAAGTTTGCCAAAGAGAACGAGGACCCAGTAGACTGCACCCAACATAGTCAAATAATGAGGGCAAAAAAAAAAAAAAAAACAAAAATGGTATGTACTCTACTGTGTCTATTTGTCCCCCTCATAGTTTTGCAGCGACCATGCTTTGTAGACTATTTGGAAAACCCGATAGCTCTAAAGTTTCCCCAGAATGGCTGCCATTGATAGATGCAGCCATAAACGCAATTATAATGGATTGGGCACAAATTTTGTCTGATAATTTAGCAAGAGCAATAATGGAGTATAGAAGGAAAAGAAGTGTTGCTTCGAGGGTTTACCCTCCATTTTTTATGAGTGCTTATGTAATGCATGCAATTTATTTTGGTTCGAAATTTCCTGTCATGGGATGGAAGTGAACTGTCCAAAATCCACTTCCCATTCACATATACCATAAAGACATGTGGTAATCTCAGTTTCAACCACATTTTTACAAAATTTGTCATGGAGTTATGCTCCCTATCCACAAACAACTTTACAACAAAGATTCCCCCAGGTTTTCCAAGGAAGCCGAGGTAGATATCCTCCCAGTGGCCAAATGGTATGGGGATGAAACATTCACGTATATTAGGGTATTTGGCAGCATTGCCTCCCCCCATGTCCTCCCATACTATGTTCTGGACAAATTGATGGCTAGAGAGGTAGCTTATCAAACAATTAGTGCGGGTGGAATGAGCAAAACATTAAAGGATTCAAAGAAGGTCATTTGGCCTACATTCCCTTTACAATGTGGAGCATTTGCATTGCATGACCTGGGGTATGCATTGAAAGAAACAAAGATTATGTTATCTCTGCAATTACCTAAATTCCCAGGAAGGAAATATGACCCATTCGACACTATAAAAGACTTTACCACCATGGTAAAAATAAAATTATTTAGTAATGAGGAAGATGCATTTGATGACATCTTTTTACAGAAGAACACCTTCACAGAGGTGAAGCATATGGCACAATTACTTTTCGACCGTGATGATCTTGAAACCTTTTACGAGTATAGAGAAAGGAGGTTAACGAAGGCCCCATTGGATCAATTATTGATTGAACCAATAAGGGAGCCTACTCCCAGTATAAGTCTAGAAGGAGATTCCAAAGAAAATTCTAAAACTGATTCTGGAGCAGAATCCCAAGGGAAGTCTATCAGGGAGTCAGAGCAGTTAGAGCAACAATCACAAAATGGGAAATGCAGAAATAGGGAGTCAGAAAAAGATACAGCCCAATCCACAGAAAAAACAATTGAGCAAACTTCAGCTAGCAAACAAGCTGAAATATATTCCAACTCCACCCAGCCAATAAAACCCCTGGTGATTGATTTAGAGGAAGAATGGGAGAACTTTAATAAAAAGCTCCATACCAAAAAACAAATGCCAGAGTGGCAAACTCCACAACAGAAAGCAACTTGAGAAATTACAGCAGAGAAGACTGTAAATACTCAAGAGGTAAAGCACATTCCTGTCACTCCTACCTCTGAAATTGTTTTGAGGATTGAGGAGATTCCTCCTTTAGATGTATTCTATAGTCCACAACGTAAAGCAGTTGTTAAAAGACAAAGGAAGAAAATGAAATTGGATTCTACAGCTGTTACTACGCCTGATAATGAACCAATGGATGTTGTATGGAAAGACTCACCCATCAACCCATCTGTCAACCTTACTAGACTGTCACAGTTATTAGGTGCATATGCTACAATGACGATCGACAAAGCAACAGAGGTGAAAATGTTGCTTAAGGAAAAAGAAGATAAAATTCTATCGATTGAACAACAATTACAGCGAGCAAAATCCAACCAACAAGTAGAAACACAATTAGCTAAGCTTCAATAGGAGTTCAACCAGATGCAAATAAAACATCAAGATAGCTTAGCAGAGAAGGAAGTTCAAATACAAGGAATAAATGATCTACATAAAGATGATCCAAAAATTGATTAGTTTATTACTGAAGCGCTTGACCTTATCTCCCAACTGATGCACCAAAAGGAACTATTATGCCAGAAGATTTCACAATGGAATTCTTATTGTGAAACAAGCGACAAATTGACGAGTCAAGTCATTGAAATGAGGCTTGAACATGATGAAATCTTCAAAAGAGTTTCTGACTTCATTACTTGGCAGAATTCAGAAGATGGGAGAAAAGTTGACTTGCCTAAACTATAGGAATCACACAAAGAAATATTATTTGCAAACTGGGATTCTCGATTTAGAGAGGCAAAAAAAGGCAACAACAGACGCGGAAACAGCAACAAACAATGTTATCAAGAATATTAACGAAAATTTGCATAGCGCCAACCCTGTCGCAAAGTCCATTCCGGGTTTTCTTCCTAATGTAAAATAACTTGAACTACAGTGGAGGCAGGCAACAGATGAAAAAACATAAGCAATTAGGCAAACAACTAGGTTAAACTGGGAAGCATATTGGTAGCATTTAGTGAAACTTCACAGCCAGTGGATGACCCTGCGATGCCTAACCACTTCTACGGAGAAAATGGTGCCAGCATTGACCAACGATGTGTTCACTGGGTAGTTGAAAGCTAAATTCGGCCAACTGACACAACTCAAGCCCATGACAGACATTTGCGATCTAAAAGATCAAATGCAGAACAATTAGTCACCATGCTCATTTCTATTTTTGTTTTATTTTGCATAATTTGAGGAAGGTCGTTTAAACCTCCTCAACTATTTTGTAATAATCTACTTTTAGTTTTATATTTTATTATTTAAACCCCTCTCATGCATTTAGAGAGAGGTCCAAAATTTTTATCAGAAACAATCTTCAAAACATGCACTTTTGTCCCTTTGAGGAAGTTTTGGTGAAATGAACGGAACAAGATTTATTTTTATCTTATCTGGAATCTTCTACTGAAATTGCACTTTTGTACTCTTAGATGGTGTTGGATGGACTGAAAGTAGATCAATATTGTTGAAGCACATAAGTAGGACTTATTACAAATGATACTTTTACCTCGTAATTCTCTTTTACTTATGTATTAAACAATAATTTCTCTTCAAGTTGTTTATGTATGAAAGTTTGAATCTTGGTTAGCATTATTGCACTTCTGTATGATGATGGCCTAAATTTTATGCTCAATACATGAATAATTTCTTATGCAATATATATTTCACAATCGTTTCGGTTAACTTTTTATACAAAATGATTATTGTTAAACGATTTCATTTCTTATTGCAATTGAATGATCTTTAATACCAATTGCTTTTGGACATTATTGTAAATCGCATACTTAAAATTATTTCCGGGTATAGTCATAATTAGATAGTGTTTAAATCAGGATAAATGCATGTGATTATTAGTTTAGATTAGATTACTTTTAGCTTAAACATTACTCCAGAATATCACATATCACCCCATCAACACTATTATAAATTAGATTGGGAAATTAGTCCCATTATCCCCAGTCGGAGCCACTACACCAAACGAAAAAGGAGCTGCCAACCAAGGTTCGGATCGGGTGGTTTTCCCCCATGTTGAAGTAATGATTTTTTAGGCTTCAACAAGAGGTAGGGCCTCCTCCTTAGATAGGTATTGTCTATACTTTATAGAGGATTCGTAATATATTTTTATATATTTTGTTTATGTCCAACAATTATTCTAATTACAATTTAGTTGTAACTCTGATATTTCCTTTGTTGTGACTTTTAAGTTCAACTATTGTAACTCCAATATTTCCTTTGTTGCAAATCTAAAGTTCAATCGCTATAATGTTGATATTCATATCGCTGCAACTTTATATTTAATTATTGTAACTTCGATATCCTTTATTACTGCAACTCTAGATTATAGGTTTATTGCTGCAACTTTAGATTTAATTATTGTAACTTCGATATCAGGTATTACTGTAACTCTAGATTATATGTTTATTGTTGCAACTTTAGTAATTCATATTGGTGAATTTCTGTAGCATAGGTTTATTGCTACAATTCAATCATTAATATCAACATTAATCACATACTAATCATTATCATGGGATTTACACAACAATTTGTGACTTATGTCATTGTCGCAACTCCACACTAATACAAGAATACTATAATTTTTTTAGAATTACAAACACTTTGTTTTTACGAATATTTTTTTATTGGGTTATGTTTACAACAACTTGTTTATACTCATAGTTCCTTTTATAATAGTGTGTTTTGATGGTTTATGAGTTATTGCATCATATTGCATATGCAACTACATTTTTTTATAGCAACCAAGATCATTTTAACACTAGAACAACTCACCTTAGATGTTTGTGTGATTTATTTTTTGCAAGTGTGATATTTACTTCCTTGCAAGTGTGACATTACTTCCCTGCAAAGGTGCTTTTTACATTCCTGCAAAATGTGGATTGGGTTGCAAGTAGATTTCTCCTTGTGACTTGTGAAAGCATCCCAATATCTTGTCCTATGACACTCATTTAAATTACTACAATTTTAGATTGTATTGATGCATATGGTGCACGATAGTTCACAAGTTCCATACAAACCTGATCTGGGATCTTTCCTTTGGTGATGTTAAACAAAATTGCTTAAAGAGCATGAAAATACCATAAATGCAACATCCATGGCGAAGCAACAAAAAATGAAGACAATATAGTCAATGCACCAAGATTTGTTAATAGAGTTCACTCACAATGTATGAGCTACGTCTCAAGGACCAACTTCAAAGTGGAGAGGCCTCTTTATTATCTCAATTAAATAATGGAAAATACATGGTAATACCTCACATCTGGGAGTGACCTAAAATTCTCCTTCTCCTATCCCAATTCTGACTACACCAGTGGATTATTTGTGAAATTTTGTGAAAAATGACTATAAACTTCATCTGATTTTGTCACTTTCACCTCTGGACCCCTTAGGGAATCTTCAAGATGCCACAAAAGTTAGAATATTCCTATAGAATATTCTTTGGAATATATCGTATGAATCTTCCTCAAAAAGTGCTCCTGCCCGACACAGTTCTATTGCCCCTACGTTAAGTTCCACTCAACCCTCCATGGCCTGACCTCCATATCCCGTTGAATTGGTCGAATGGTGGCTTATATGTATGTTGCGGGTGGAGCCACAAGTTGATGCATATGGTGCACGATAGTTCACAAGTTCCATACAAACCTGATCTGGGATCTTTCCTTTGGTGATGTTAAACAAAATTGCTTAAAGAGCATGAAAATACCATAAATGCAACATCCATGGCGAAGCAACAAAAAATGAAGACAATATAGTCAATGCACCAAGATTTGTTAATAGAGTTCACTCACAATGTATGAGCTACGTCTCAAGGACCAACTTCAAAGCGGAGAGGCCTCTTTATTATCTCAATTAAATAATGGAAAATACATGGTAATACCTCACATCTGGGAGTGACCTAAAATTCTCCTTCTCCTATCCCTATAGAATATTCCTATAGAATATTCTTTGGAATATATCGTATGAATCTTCCTCAAAAAGTGCTCCTGCCCGACACAGTTCTATTGCCCCTACGTTAAGTTCCACTCAACCCTCCATGGCCTGACCTCCATATCCCGTTGAATTGGTCGAATGGTGGCTTATATGTATGTTGCGAGTGGAGCCACCAAAAACTATCAATTTGGGCGGATGGTTGGCATGTGATAATTAGTACATTTGGTGGACGGGGGCCTCGGGGTCAAACCTACAGGACCCCAACATTTTGGGTGTCAAACAAATATATATATATATATATATATATATATATATATATATATGTTCATTGGTTTAACATCTTGTTTGTTTGCCACAATATTTAATCAACCCACCAAACTACCAATATATTTGACCCTGTATAACTTTGTTAAGCACCAATTTCGACTGGTAAACTGTGGGGAGCCACGTGGCACCTGTAGGTTGGTTCACATCGATTGCCAACATATGCTACATTGAACACGTGGAGGGTGACACATGGCACCCTCTGGTTGGTGCCATGTGGTGCTCCTTGGGTGGCGCCACATCATACTATGTGGCATGCATGGTGGGTACCATGTGGCGCTACTCGGTTGGGCCACGTGGCCTCTCTTGGTGGTACCATGTGGCACTATCACTGCCTTCTTTTTGCCTATTTATACAAAAATTTAGATGAACATAACTTTGTCATATAGACTCAGATTGAGGTGTCGTTCATGCCATTGGAATTGTTTCGATAATATCTATGACTTGGTGTCAGTTTTACTGCTTTTGAGACTTTTTTGGGCTCTCCCTTGTCAATCCTCCCCATTGAGGATATTTTGGGCCTCCAAAAGTCTTATCATAAGATAGGTGATGGAATTTCTCCCTGACTTTCTCCTTTTCAATCCATCATGCCTTGTTGGGATGCATTCCTGTAAAACCCACTTGAAAGTACTCCACATCTCCTCGTCGTGAAGTCCTAGTCTTTTTGTCTAGGACAATGTCTTTGGGAAACTTGTTCAAGTATTCTAAATTAAAATCATCTAGTGATGGAACTTAACCACTCTTCTCTAGATCCATGATCATGGGAGGTTCATAAAGTTTCAAGTTCTATACATTAACTATGAAAACATCTACATATAAGCTGGAAGATCAAGGTGATAAGCATTTGTTTAGATCTATTCTAAGATAGTGAATGGGCCATATCTTATTGGTTTCGAATTTTTTCCTTCTCCCTTCAACCTATCTTCGCTTACGTGAAGCCATACTCAGTCTCCTTCTTGGAACTAATGATCAACCTTGTGTTTGTCATGTCGGGCCTTATATTGTTCCTGACTCTTCTCCAAATGTTCATGCACTACTTAATGTATCATTTAGATCCTTTGAATGAACTTGCGAGCTTTGTCTTCATCACTTTGTTCATTGGAATCCTCATCTTTCCAAAAGACCAAATCTAAGGGTGACTTTGGCAGGTACCCAAAGCATGTCACATATGGTGAACCTTGAGTAGAAGAGTGAAAAGCCCTATTGTATACGTGTTGAACATAATGTATATGTTCATCCCATAACTTAGGATGCTTGATGTAATACCCTAATGAACCATTGTTTTGTTGATGACCTTTGTTTATCCATCAATTTTTGGATGGAAAGTCATACTCCTCTTTAGCTCGGTGTCGATCATCCTCCACAAGCTTGTCCAAAATTCTCCAAGGAATCAAGAATCTTTATTTGAGACAGTGGATGTCGATAGTCCAAAATGGACCCATACATGCTGGAAGAAAATTTGATCAGTTTGCTTAACATTAATCTATTTTTTCCATGGCATCAAGAAACACATCTTTCTAAACTTATCCACCACTACATACAAGTAGTCATGACCATTTTTTGACAAAGGCAACCTCCTACAAAACCATGGAGATATGCTCCCGAGGATAAGAAGGAACAGGGAGTGGTGTGTGCAACCCCAATTTTCTATTAGTAGGCTTACAAATAGAGCACATCACATGCCCTTTTACATACTTGGTTACAATTTCTTTCATCTGAGGCCAATAACGAAACATTTACAAGTGATCTAGGGTTTTTCCTACCCCAAAGTGACTAGACACAAGAGAAGTGTGAGCTTATCGAATTACATGAACTCTTTCACTTGTAGGAATACATAAACTACCAAGATGGTAGCATAAATTGTCCTGCAAGTGATAGTTTTCTAATTGTGATCCATGGATTAGCCTCTCATAAACATCTTTAAAATATTCATGAGTAGCATATTGTTCAACATAGCTATCACAAGACAAAGAAACATTCTTCAAAACAACAGATGAACAAACAAGAGGTATAGAAAGCATATTTTCCGCTTTGTTACTTATACCCTTCTTGTACTTGATTACCAAATGGAATTGTTGAAGGAATCCCATCCACCTAATGGGATGAGCCTACTACGACTTGGTTTGTGATTCCAGATATTGTAAGGGATGATGGTCTATATGTATGATAGTCTCCTTATCTATCAAATAATGATTCCATTTCTTGACACTTTGAAACAAGGCATACAACTCTTTGTCATACGTGACTTGAGAGAAAGTCTTTGAATGGTAATAAACAAATTTGTGATGTTGCGTCAATATTGCACCCATAGTATATCCATTGACATTCGTCTCGATCTCAAATGGTTGTTGAAGGTCTAGCAAGGCTAGTGCTAGGGCAGTGTTGATCTTTTCCTTCAAGGTCTCAAAATCATTATGATGCTTTCCTCCCCATTGAAAGGCCCTCTTTACACTAGTCAAGGGATGCAAAGGAGTTGCAATGACTAAGAAGTTAGCTATGAATCTTCTCTAGTATTGAACTGCTCCCTAGAACCTTCTTACTTTTGTCACATTTGTAGGTTTAGGCCATTTTACAAGTACATCAACTTTAGAAGGATCAATCTTCAGTTTACCTCCTCCAACAATATGACCCAAATACACAAAAGATTTTTTTCCAAATTCACACTTGGACAGCTTTACATACAATTTCTCCTTTTACAATGTATCCAGAACTTGCTTGACATGTCTTACATGATCATCCCATATTTTAATAAAGACAAGAATGTCATATAAATATACAAGCACAAACTCATCTAAGAATGGTAGAAATACATCATTCATTTCCTGCATGAATCTTGTGGGCATTGCAAATCCCAAATGGCATTACCAACCACTCAAATAATCTTTGCTTGGTTTTGAAAGCAATTTTCCATACATCATTTTCTACGATCCTGATATGATGGTAATCACTGCACAAATCCAACTCAGTGAAATAAACAACATTACTCAATTGATCAAGCAAATAATATATGTGGGGGAGAGGATATTAGTTTTCCACCGTGATCTTGTTGAGAGCCCAATAATCCACACACATTCTCCATGTGCCATCTTTCTTCGACACCAACACAATTGGTGAACCACATGGGGATGAGCTAGGTCTAATGAATCCTTGGTCCAGCAAGTCTTACACCTACTTCTTGATTTCCTTCATTTCAACAACTGACATCTTGTACATGCCAACACTTAGAAGAGGGGCATCTTGTTGAAGATGGATCTCATGTTGAATTTCCCTCTTGGGAGGCAATCCACATGGTTTATGAAAAATCTCATCATAGTTAAGACAATATCAAATATTTATTTCCCATGAGGTGGATTACAAGTTTTGAAAGCATCAAATTCTTAAGCATATTTTGTCTTCACAACCATGAGAATACACTTCTTGCTAGAGTTGATGAGTCTCTTCCTTTATCCTGCACTGACAAGAGTTGAATTGACTTTCATGCGATGAGCTCTGACAATATATTCCACTCCATCTTTCATGAGATGATACTTGTTCTCATGCCTAAAAAAGGCTACCTACCTGTCATATAAATATGGGCTTCCCAAGACTATGCCACAAATGCCAAGTGGGACAATATCTAAATCGACCTCATCTATCAACTTTCAAGCAATAACGAATATGAGCCCACACTGCTTGGTGACACTGAGTTTTGCATTGTCGTACACCCAACCAAGAGGATAGGATTTCAGATGAGGTATCGTTTCGAAACCCAACTTCTTAACAATTGATTATGAGTTCAAATTAACTTGAGAACTGAGATCAAACAATGTATATATTTTTCTGTGCTTAGATACAACTCGTATATTAAACAATTCACTTCTTTTTCTTTCATCGCCATGAGCTTTATTTTCAGAACTTGAAATAGCATGAAAGGAACCTTTACCTTGTACTCCAATGACTATAATTTACATCTCATCATCGAAATCATAACCTAGGCCTTGTTGTGTTGTAGCTTCTAGTAGTGCTCCTCATCATGCCCATCTTTCTTGCAATGAGTGAAAGAGGGTTTTCTTTCCTCTTTCTTTGTTATCATTGTCTTCTTTCCCTTTCCTTTTCCTTTAAACTTATTGTTATGAGGCTTGGATGAAGGATTCCTTGCATGATCTTCTTGTCCATGTTTCCTTGTTTTCAAGATGAATTTCTTTCACAGTAGCTCCATCTAGTTAAGTGGGATAAAAAAACAATAATAAATGACGAAGATAATTGTGTCGGCTGCCAATGTATTTCCTCAAAGTCTCTGGTGAGTCTAAATGAATATTCAATGCCAATGGTTGCTTCCTAAACTCTTCTGTAAAACTTTGAACATTCTGACGTTTTCCCTATCTCAAGTTTTTCCATTCCATCATGTCTTTTTTCTTGTAGTTCAATGGGTAAAAATGTCCTCTTAATGTAGAAATAAACTTAGACAATGATGAAAGGAGTTTACCATTATGTTGACTACCATTTTGAATTTTTCTCTTCCACCATACAAGGGTTGTGCCTCCCAGCCAAAGAGATGCCAACTGAATCTTTGCGTCATCATATTTGATATGTTGCAACAATAGATGTTGATTTGTCTAATACAACTGTTTAGTTTCTCTACACTAGCTTCTCCATTAAACACAATAAAATCAAATTTCACATCTAACTTTGAAAATGGCATTTTAAAAGAATTTATTTGATGAGTATTTGAATGACGAGAATGAGGGGAAGAGGAAGAGCTTGAACTTGAAGATGGAGATTAGGGAGGTTCTTGATCAGATGATCAATTTTATGCTAAAAAATGGAAGTGCCCACAAATTCTTGAAACCAACTCCAAATCAAATAGCTCACTGATATGAATCCAACACAACTTGAACCGCTCAAAACTGATATTGTATGCTCCCGATATCGTGTTCTAATAGTTTTCCCAAACAAGCAAAATTTGAGTAGGCCTGTTGACTGGGCAGTTGATTGGGTTGACCGTACTGTTGAGTTAGCAGGGTAACTGTACATGTACGATCCAACCAGATGGTGACACTTGGCATGTTTTGGTTCACTGTTTTTGATGCACATGGTCGAAATATGATTGGTTGTTGAGTTTGTGAGTTGAACCTATGGATGGGAGCCACGTGGCCCAATGGGAGGCTGCCAGGAGGCATCCCATTACTGGTGCAAAAATTTGTTACCAGCCAAAATGCCTTCAGAGAATCGAACACGAGTCCTCATGTTGGACAATGCAACGCCTTACCGTTGTGCCAAGGGTGGTTCTTAATAGCTCTGGGAGCATATTGCTATTTAAAGTTTATATTGTTGAATATTGGGGGACGAGGCCGAGGCTAAGCTTTGGCTCTAGTCACCCCATGCCCACAGGACCGTAAGCGGGATAGCCAAGGGTGCAGTCTTAGCCTCGGCCCACGGTTCCGGCATGAGCAACTACAACCCACTTTATCACAACGTATATACCTCAGAGCCAACAATTGAAGGCACTAAGGAATGAGACCAACCCACGGTCACCTTATTACCATGGAACCATAGCAAAGGGCTCGACAGAGGGCACGAAGGCTAGGCATTAACTAAGGCCATATGGCCTTTCACGTGACCCTTGTTGCGGAGTTTGGGTGCTAGGCGAAGGAGCTTGCGGCATGGGGCCAACCTTGAGGTCATATGTGGCCCCAACATGACCGCGTGCCAGTGGGTTGGGGGCTTTAACGAGTAGGGTAGGCCATTGGCCCAACCCTTGGACACATGACACCTATATGGCCTCGTCCTCGATTTTTAGGGGCTTCACTGGCAAGGGCGGGCGTTAAGGCCCAGCCCTTGGCCCTATGTGGCCAATGTGGCCTTGTTTTTCAGATTAAGGGGTATGAGGCTAAATTAACTATCCAATATAATGCACCGACGTGTAGCGAAATTGTCACTCCATTAGCGATTTTCGAGGTCGATTTGTACAACTTATTGACAAAAGGTCGAACTTGTAGGATGGTTAATAGTCAAGTTCATGGGAGAGCTTGGGAGCTCATATCCTTTTGAGTATTTATCTAAATTAAGCTCAGAAAGAATGCAATTAGGGGTTTTTCGATGTTTTGAATCCATTGGTGACCTATAATATATTATTTAAGTACATATACAGAGTCTTTTGGTAGGTTTGAGACTAAAGGTGTATGGATCAGTTAGGGTTTGGAAGCAGTTTTGGAAGGTATTTGGGCATAGATAAGACCTTGTAGGGGTATTCTCACTTCTAGAAGTCTACTGCAGCAATTGTAACTAGCAGTGTTCAACTCAAGTTCAACTTCTCTTAACATGAAGTTTTGATTATGTGCATCAATGTAGAATTTAAGGGTTCACATGATATTTTTAGTTCATTTTAATTGAAGTAGTCATCTTTGCAAGAGATGATTTGAGTTGTTGTTGTTTGTAAGAGTTCTTTGTAGGAAAACATTATCTTGAGGGGGTAATAGCCACATATTTACTTGCATCAAATGTTTATGTACTTCATTTGATATTGAATATATGAGTGGTCTAGTCATGTTGACGGGCCCAGAGATGTAGCCGAGGAGGGGTGAACTCTGTCAACAAAACTTTTGTCTTGATCTTCATTATGCGTACTTGGATTATGTGATGGTATGTTCATTATGTTAAGTTACAAATGAAGACTAATTCATGACTTGAAGAGATTTTGGAAACCTGTTTGTTTCAAGACCTAGTTTTATCTTGCAAAGCATCGACAAGGTCCTTATTTTTTATTTATTTGATTTTGGAAAAGTGGAAGAAATCACCTAATCCAATTTTAGACCAGTTTGGTATTAGAGCACCGGTTGACCAAGTTGTAAGAATGGGCAAAAGAGCCTGCAAGAGCTAGAGGAGCAGAATTTGGATCTTCAGATGGAGAACATAGAATTGAGATGGGTGTTAGAGATAGCTGAAGAGGAGAAGAGACACATGCACTTTGTTTTGCAGTAGTGTACTTTTTATGAACAAATTCTTCTTAATGACGTTAAAGGTGGTTGATTTTTCTTCTGAATTCCAAGATGGAGTCAAGTATGTCTTCAATAGTTTAAACTTCAAGATGAAGTGTTTTTGGAGTTGTGCAAAGATGAGAGAAGAGAGAATGTTCATATTCCACTCATCAATATTTTTTCCCTGCAACAATGATAAGAATGATGGCTCAATTCTTAATAGGATAGCAGGTCTTCATGAAGATGATAAGTGAAGTGCCTTGATTGGGGCTTGAAGGGCACCAATTGAAAATTTTGCATTTTGGATTGAGTTTTTGGGTATTTTTGATTTCCAGCCTCTTTACATTAACTACGGAAGTAAACTTTTGGAGTCCAAAAGTTCCTAGTGGGGAGGTGTGATCAGGTGATCAATTTTATGCTAAAAAATGAAAGTGCCCAGAAATTCTTGAAACCATCGCCAAATCGAAGAGCTTGCTGATCTGAATCCAACACAATTTGAATCGCTCAAAACCGATATCGTATGCTCCCGATATCACGTTCTGATCGATTTCCCAAACAGGTAAAATTTGAGTAGGCCTGTTGACTGGGTTGACCGTACTGTTGAGTCAACAGGGTGACCGTATAAGTACGATACAAATAGATGCTGACACTTAGCATGTTCTGGTTCATTAGTTTTGGCACACGTGGTCAAAATCTAATTGGTGGTTGAGTTTGTGAGTTGGACTATGAATGGGAGCCACATGGCACAATAGGAGGTTGCCATGTGGCATCCCGATATTGGTGAAAAATTTTGTTATCGGCCAAACTTCCTTCGTAGGAATCAAACATGAGCCTAATGCTTGACAACACAACATCTTACCGTCGTGCCAAGGGTGGTTCTTAATAACTATGGGCACATATTGCTATTTAAAGTTTATGCCGTTGAATATTGGGGGATGGGGTCGGGGCTAAGCCCTAGCCCTCGGTCACCCCTCGTCCATAGGGCCACAGGTGGGGGAGCCAAGGGTGCGGGCTTAGCCCCGACCCACGGTTCTAGCACCAACAACTACAAGCCACAACGTATATACCCTGGAGCCAACAGTTAGAGGCGCTAAGGAATGAGACCAACCCACGATCACCTTATCGCCATGGAACCATCGTGAAGGGATTGGTGGAGGACGTGAAAGCTAGGCCCCAACCCAAGCCATATGGCCTTTCACGTGACCCTTTGTGCGGATTTGGGCATTAGGTGGAGGAGCTTGCGGCAGGGGGCCAACCCCGAGGTCATATGCGACCCCAACATGACCGTGCACTAGCGGATTGGGAGCTCCGACGGGTGCCCAACCCTTGGACACTTGGCACCTATGTGACCTTGTCCCCGAACTTTAGGTGCTTAACCGGCGAGGGTGGGTTTTAAGCCCCAACCCTTGGGCCATATGTGGCCTTGTTTTTTGGATCAAGGGGTCCGAGGCTAAATTAACTATCCAACAAAATTCACTGGTGGGTAGCGAATTTGTCACTCCATTAGCAATTTTCCAGGCGGATTTGTAGAACTGATAGATAGAAGGTCAAATTTGTAGGATGGTTAATAGTCAAGTTCACGAGAGAGCTTGGGAGCTCATATTTTTTTGAGTTTTTATCCAAATTGAGCTCATAAATAGTGCACTTAAGGGTTTTTGGATGTTCTAAATCCATTGGTAACCTTTAATTTCTAATTTGAGCACATATACAAAGCCTTTTTTCAAGTTTGAGACTAAAGGTGTATGGATTAATCAGGGTTTGGAAACAGTTATGGAAGGTATTTGGGCATGGAGAAGACCTTGTAGGGGTATTCTTACTTCCAGAAGTCTACTGCAACAACTGTAACTAGCATGGTTCAACTCAGGTTCAACTTCTCTTAACATGAAGTTTTGATTATGTGCTTCAATGTGGAATTGAAGGGTTCACATGCTCTTTTTAGTTCATTTCAGTTGAAGTATGTCACCTTTGTAGGAGATGCTTTGAGTTTCTGCTGTTTGTGAGAGTTATTTGTAGGAGAACATTACTTTGTAGGGGTAATAGCCACATATTTACTTGCAACAAATGTTTATGTATTTCATTTGATATTGAATATATGAGTTGTCTAGTCATGTTGACAAGCCCGAAGATGTAGCCCACGAGGGGTGAACTCCGTCAAAAAACCTTTTGTCTTGCTCTTCATTATGCCTACATGGATTATGTGTTGTTATGTTCATTATGTTAAGTTACATATGAAGACTGATTCATGACTTAGAGAGATATTGGAAACTTGTTTGTTTCAAGACCTGGCTTTATCTTGCAAAGCATCGACACGGTCCTAATTTTTGTTTTATTTGATTTCGGAAAAGAGGAAAAAATTACCTAATCCAATTTTAGATTAGTTCTCCTCCACCTCCTTTGTGTACTGACTCATTATCATCTTTTGGAGCTCCCTTTTTCTTTCCCTCCTTTACCATTCTCCTTTCATAACATGCAAACAACTTTTCCACCCAATTTGCCATATGGTAGAAGGCCTTGTGGAAAGCCTGCTTATTCTCTATGCACATGTCATTATCATCCATTTTCTTTCTTCGTGTTGCATGTCCAATATTGGGGTCAAGGGACTTGAGTTCTCCTTCACCCTCTTTGAGTTTGGCCCTAGTAAACATCCACACTCACAATTCACATCAAACAAGACCACTTTAATACCAATGTGATCTAGGATCATTCCTTCATTGATGTTAAATAAAATTGCCTAAAGAGCATGAAATTACTATAAATGCAACATCCATGAAGAAGCAACATAAAATGAAGACAATATAGATAATGCACTAAGATTTGTTAATGTAGCTCACACACTGTGAGTGAACTTCTTTAACAAATCTTGGTGCATTGTTTATATTGTCTTCATTTCGTCTTGATTCTTCATGGTTGTTGCATTTATGATATTTTCATGCTTTTAAAAAAAAATTGTTTAACATCACTGAAGGAAAGATCCTGAATCATAACCTTAGGTTGATACTTAAATGTATAATATATTGGTTGTATTTATGAACAATTAGAAAGGTGATTGAAAGACTCTTAACCAACCCCTTAAGGATTTCGTGCCAACTTTTCAGCCATAAAATCTTCCCACCAAAGCCTACAAAGGCATTCCCACTACCTCGTGCTTCCATATATCTTTTCCCATAATAAGTTGAACTATTGCAAATCTCATACAATTTTTATGTTTCCTACCTCTTAAGCACTTAACACAGTCTCCCCTTTTATCTTTCGAAGCCTATTCTAAGTCCCCTCCATTGTTCAACTCACCTTTCACTGAGGAATTCTCCCCATCCTTAGTTTTCACATAACATCTTGGAGGACCCTCTTCCTTCTTCCTTCCTATCCAATTCTCCAACCTTCCTTTATGAGTTCTTAACTCTTTCTCTCCTATCCCACCACTCTATTCCGGACAAGAATAATAAAAAGGTGACATAACTATGGATAAGTCTAAATTAGTTTAGTAAGCAACATTTGGGCTATGAGGCCAAATGCCACTTCCCCCCACCTTCAATAAGTGAAGCTCCCTTAAGGTTTAAACCTATCAAGGGACTTTATGAGAAATTACTAGAGGACATCCACAAGAACACATACCCTAAGTCTTTGATGCCTCTCTTGATGTCACCGCCTTAGAATCACCTCTAAAGAACACTGGTCTAATGCTCAAAGAAAGACTCACTTGCCAACTATCTCTACTAGCAAACTCCTCTCTCCATCGCTCTTGGAGAAATTCATCATTGAATTGGGAAACATCAAATTTTTCTTGCAACATGAAAAAAGGACCAAAGGAAGGTATCTTAAGAAAGTGATTGCTCATACCTACTTTTAATTTGGGTGTACACTCCACCTATCCACCCCATGTCTTCTAACTCATCACAACTCGGGCATTTTAGATAGAAAGTGTTGTGACATTAACACTAAACCCAAATTAACCTCACCCACACTATATGTCAGTTCTAAAGTTACATTTTTCAAATTATTGAAACCTTGCCTTATTCTAGAGTACCATTCACTTTTCTTTGAACTTAGGAATGAAAGAAAATAACTTTGCCTTATTCTAGAGTACCATTCACTTGCCTTATTCTAGAGTACCATTCATTCACTTTTTAGGAATGAAGGAAAATAACTCTCCCTACCATTTGAAACATGCTCTTGAAATTTGTAATAAGAAACAAAATTTTGGGATTAAAGCACCCAATAATTCATTATACATCATCATTCCACTTTCACAAACTCAAAAAACCCAAAAAGCTATACACATAGATGGTTGTCTAAGAAATTCAAAACTCTTAAGATTACTTCGATTCAAGAGTTCATGCATTCATGGAATTAGGAGAGTTTCAATGATACCAGAGTTTGGGAATTCAAGAATACTACTCTTATGAAGGTGATGGAGAGAAATAGATGAATTTGAACTATACAAAATCAAAGTTAATTGAAAATTATTTTTCATTTTTTTTAATAATAATAGTGTGGTAACATTATGAGTAATAAAATACAACACTAGTATAATTAAATTAAATAAATGTGATATAAAAGTTATATTTATTGTGCAGAGAGGAGATTTTAAGAGATGTTTTGTTATGCCAATATTTTGAGTTATCAAAACACATAGAAATAAAATTAAAAAATAATTATTAAAATAAGATTGAGGTAAAATAGTCAATTTACCATTAATGATTTTTGGGCTCTCGGTTTTCACAATAGTGTGTACGTATATATATATATAACCTAGATCCATTTTAACCCGAGATCTACCATGCCTAGAAGGATCAAATCTCTTTTCATTTTAAAAGAGGTTTAGACTTCTATAGATTTGACCAAAAAAAGAAAATGTCAAATAGTTAGACTACACTTTTTTATCTTTTATTTTATTGTTTACCATAATGAATTGATAACTTGTTTGAGTAATTAGGGAGGCCCAAGATCAAATCTAGCGGTTGCCACTGTAACACGAAGAGCATATTCAATAACTTGTAACCTAGATATACCAGGAATTTATAACTTAGCAAGAGCCGAACATTTTTTATCTTTTCTTTTTTACCATAGTGAATCGTTAACTTGTTTGAGTAATTAGGGATGCCCAAGATCAAATCTAGCGGTTGCCACTGCAACACGAAGATTATATTCAACAGCTTGTAACCTAGATATACCAGGAATTTAGAAGAAAAAAAGAAAGAAAGAAATTATTTTAACGTCCATGAGGCTAAAGATATCCTATGGGACATATTGCTTCTTCATCTACTTGATGTATTCGACCCTTTTTCTGTGAAGCTTCACAATAAATGCTCACAACTTCTCGACAAATCCTCGCTAAATAGATTATCCCAAGAGCTAGGTGTCAGCATATCTGCATAACTTTTCCTGTTGTCTTTGAAGGCCTCACATTCTAAAATGAAATGCTTTTCTGTTTCCACTTTTCCAGAAGAACAAAAAATGCATACTCTTTCCTCCCACACTTCTTTTGGCCTTTTCCAACACCCTGTTTCACAACGGAGTTGATGAGAATTAGTCCTTAATTGAATAATAAGAATTTTGGCTCTCCAAGAGATATTGGTCTCTATGTATGGTTTTGGTTGATGACTATGAGTGGGATTAAACACTTTAGTACTTTTTTCTTTCTTCCTAGCTCCTTATCCCAAGTACGCTTGTGGAACTTATCCATAACAAAAGCTTTTATCTCTTTGCTCTTAATGGAACACGTGTTCAAGCAAATACCCCATTTACCAAACCATTTGTTATTTTGTTGCATCCAAGTTTTTTGTTTGTTTGTTTGTTTGTTCTTTTGTTTTTCTGCACAATCTGTCGTTAAAGTCAACCTTAGGCCCTCTGCCCTCTTCCATTTGCTCAATTTTTTTTAAATACCTTATGACTCGCACCATAGTAATTTCTTCAATAGGAGTAGCCCCTTGTTTCACTTAACAAGATAACATAAGGAACTGCACTTTTAATCTTGAATATGTTTGTAATCAAATGCTTCTAAATTTCTCAATTTGTCTCCATTGCATGTTAGATGTACTACTGGCCCATAGTTTATAACTTAGCAAGAGCTGAGACTCCATGAGGGTGAGAGAGCCTATTCCTTGAGCCTTATCACAAGGGGCCAAAGATGTCCCTCCTTGAGATTTGAAATCGAGTGGAGGGGAGACATCATATTATGCCAGCCACTAGGTTGTTCTACGAGGGGACCTAAACTACACTTTTTTAACAATAAGCATAATAATAATTCAATTTTATCTTTGAAAAAAAATAATAATTCAATTTTAAGGTCGCAACCAAGTTCGATATCGGATTGGAATATGAGCTCCTCTTGTTTATGAGACAAGGGATCTACCTCTGTGCAATGATTTGAACGTATAACCTCTTATAAGATATCATGTGCTTCTTAGTAATAGGTCATCTAATAAAATTCAAATAAAAGTAGAGTATAGAAATAAAGAAAGAAATACAAATATTTTAACGTCCACGAGGTTAAAGATAGCCTATGGGACATATTGCATCTTCATCTGCTTGATGTATTCAACCCTTTTTTTGTGAAGCCTCACAATAGATGCTCCTAGCTTCTCAACAAACCCCTCACTAAATAGATTACCCCAAGAGTTAGCTTCTAGCATATCTACATAACTTTCCCTGTTGTCTTTGAAGGCCTCACATTCTAAAATGAAATGCTTTTCTGTTTCCACTTTTCCAGAAGAACACAAAATGCATACTCTTTCCTCCCACACTTCTTTTGGCCTTTTCCAGCGCCTTGTTTCACAATGGAGTTGATGAGAATTAGTCCTTAACCGAGCAATAAGAATTTTGGCACTCCAAGAGATATTGACCTTTATGTATTCTTTTGGTTGATGGCTATGAGTGAGATTAAACACTTCAATATACTACTTTTTCTTTCTTCCTAGCTCCTTATCCAAGTACGCTTGTGGAACTTATCCATAACAAAAGCTTTTATCTCTTTGTTATTTATGGGACACATGTTCAAGCAAATATCACATTTACTAAACCATTTGTTATTTTCCCGCATCCAAGTCTTTTTTCTGTTGCACAATCTGTCATTAAAGACAACCTTAGGCCATCTACTCTCTTCCATTTCTCATTTTTTTTTGAATACATCATGACTCGCACCATAACAATTGCTTCAATAGGAGCAACCCCTGTTTTCACTTAACAAGATAGCATAAGGAACTTCACTTTTAATCTTGAATTTGTTTGTAAGCAAACGCTTACGAATTTTCTCATGTTGTTTCCATTGCATGTTGGATGCACTGCTGGCCCATAGTTCACAACTATAGAGAATCACCATAATCACTAGAAGCCCAAAAAGAGTTTGAGTGGTTTTCTAGTCCCATAACTCTGTCTCTCTACACCTATTTTGAAAAGCATAAAATGCTTTCCAACCCCCCAAAGTTCTTTTGTTTCTACAAACATCCCAACTTAGATTTTTGTTGAAGTCAATTCCGAGGTATTTGTAATCCGCAACTTCTTCCAAAATGTTGGTCTTCAATATAAAACTTATGTTAATTATGTTTTCGTTTTGTAGAGAAAACCACTACTTTTATTTTCACTACACCTTTAAAAACATTAATAGTGAAATTAATGTGTGGAAACTAGTCTCTAGTCCCACAAATAAAAAATATCTCATATACCAATTTAATGTTTTCCCTCAACCAAAATCTTAAAAATAAAATATTATTATTAAATATATATTTTCCTATTTTTCATATTTTAATTTATATATTTTTCGCAAATCTCCATTATCTTCCTCGAAAATTGAGCGACAAAGTCAACAATAAAACACTCCAATAACCGGAATCTACAAGCCAGTTAAGGTCAAAGTAAAGCATCTCTCTCGTGCCTATGTTTACTTATATGGTTAAAGTTTAACACAACTCTTTGAGGGCGTAGAGTGAACCTTGGTAGAAATCGTTGTCACATAACCTTAGTGTTCCACTATCATTACAGGTTATGTTTTGGCTTTATCATTACTGTTTCTTAATGTGTTTGTAAAGATAAGGCCATTTCCCTTAGCTTATTTAAACTTTCCTCTGTGTGTGTTCAATAGCGGGTTGGGTTTCCACAGGACTGAAATCAGGCTGTAAGAGCTTTCGCTCAGAGAGGTGGTCTTCAGAAAAGCGACTACGAGGTAAGCAATCCCTCACATAGCAATGCATATCGAAGCAAATCCATTTTTTTTGTTTTTTGGGTTGCCGATAAATTTACGATTTCAAGACATTTTACGAGTTTTGTGAAATGAGGCTCAGAAAGCCCTAATTTCATACCCTTTCCCTGATTATAGAGTTAGAAGGTCGTATTTTTTTCTATTATATTTTTCCTTTGTTTCATGCATTGAAAATTTCATCCTCGGAATCCCCAGTCAAAAGTTATTCGAATTTCAGTCGTGTCTAGCCGTTACAGTGTCTCCAGTATTCCCGGATCGAATTTGAGCCGAATTTACTAGGTATGATGCCTGATTCTCTGCTGGCAAGCCAAAGTTGCAGGCAGAGAGTACTAGCAGGTTATTCATTGGCCACAGGTTGGAAAAGCTCGCTGGTGTCATTGTAAATGCAAAAAAGAAAGAGAAAAGCCCTCATTCTGAACTATATCTGCTGCAAACTTTTTTCTTAGTCCAAGGTCCAAGTTGAACTCTTACAGTCTTTCCTTGCAGAGTCGTTTGCTGAGCTGTGCCTTTTTTGTGGGGGTCGTATATTTTATAACTTATAAATGTTTAAATATTCCGTCCATTCAATTTTCATTTCAATTTATAGATAATTTTGAGGAGTTTAAAAATTAATGAATAAATTTATAATAGTGCAAGTTCTCCAAAAACATGTATGTATATATATATACATATATATATATATGTATATATATATACATATATATATAACGTTAAGAATTTAGTTTACTGAAAAAAAACGGCGAGGAGGATCCCCGAAATCTGTGGCACTTGATCAAACTTCCCGGCCGTCAAGCCTCTCAAGGGACAATGTTTAAACCGTCCGCATCTGTCCAGGCACTAGCAACAATAAATCCGAAATCTGAGAAGTATTCCAAAGTGGGAGAACATAGTTTATGTAGGGTCGGGAATCACTCTGTGGATCAGACGTTCTGAGTGGAATGCGAAGTCAAGAAAAGAGCTAGCCGAGGTAATGTACAGTTTTCTATGCTGGTCGAATGCCCTTCTGTGCAAGATTGGGGTATATGCGAGAGTGACTCTGTGACTCAAGTCTTCTGAAGCTCGGGCACTGCCACAGGAAAAGTCCAAATTCTCTCAACAGAACCGAGGTCAGTCCAGAAGTGACTCTGGCCCTTGCGAAGGTAGCACCGAGGGTAGTCTTTTCATACGGAACATTGCAGAGGATCTACAATCTGTGGTCAATTATCTGGTTAGAATACTCTGTGTATTGAATTAGCTTTGGTTTCCATTGCGGCATACAAGCTATATCGCTTATCTGCGGATAATCGCAATATAAATTCAATATACTGTGGTTTTGCTGTTTTCTTTGAAGATTAGACTTGTTATTTGACAGAATTGGAGTTTTTCATAACATTTGCTTGTCATATGAAATTCTAATTACTTAATGCATTATTGAAAAATTGTGAAGTCAAATAAAGAACACTGTAATGGTAGTATATGAAGGGAAAATTTTGTAATACCCTAGTGGCCAGAAGAAACCTAGGACAGATTAACCTAGGTCATTAGAAAAAATAGATCTAACAAAACAGAAATTTCCAAAAGAATATATAACTCAGCAACTAAATCAGAGCATCAGGATTGTCCATAAAAGAACGGTGGTAGAATTGGAAGTGATCAGCGTTTATGATTCTGCATTTTACAGCAAGGAATCTGTTAGATAATAATAAACCAGTAGTTGGTGTTAGGAAAATTAACAGTGAATTAGGTGGATTTGGTTGGAAAGTTCTTGAGTCCGCATCTCTTGCACCTTTTGGGAATTTCTCAAGCAACACCAAAGTTTGGAAATGCCAAAACCTTGGTTTTAAAGGGGGAACAATCCCTGTGCATTATAGTTAAAGAAATATGTAAAATCTTATGTGTACTTCTACAATCATCATGGACCAAATGCCAGAAGGAAATATGTCATAGAGGTCTATGTTTGGCTAAACAATTTGAATTGAAATTTGATAAGCATGCATATTTTTGAATTTTTCACATATTTTGTAGTAATAGCTTCTTAGTGGTTGTGTGAACACTTAGAAACCTTATGGTTATTGACACATGGACCGAAGTAAAAAGTGACCAAAGTAAATTGTTCTTGATATGAGGAATAGTGTGTTTATTCGAAAATTAATGAGCTTAATTAAATACGTAATATCTTCTTTGGTTCTTAGGATTCTTTGATGTGGAGTAAGAGTATTTTGCATGGCTAATACTAAGTATGTTGGACACCTAATCCTCTAAGGGTTGGTGTGAAAGCCAAATAGACTAAGGAAGTCCAAGACACCTTGGGATGTGGAACCCAAGGGTCACACGAATGTACTATAAATGTACATCATTGTCAAATAATAGATGTACTCTCCTGCTTATCATTAATCTTTTGTTGCTGCCATGTGTGTGTTTAACATGGTATCAGAGCAAGCGATCTCCTGCCCTACTCAAGTGTGAGCCACATGTTTTTGTGGCTTTTGTAAACCAATGCTCTCCTCCTGATTATGCCTTTTTGAGCATTTGTTAGAATAAAGGTTCTTACCTCTATCAGCTTTGTTATTCCTCTGTTGTGAGCAGACCCGCCCCTGTGACTGCAAAGAGGAATATTGCCAGACCTGTCCCTCTCTACCAATGCAACGCTCTAACACTCTCTGTCAGTTTCATGCTCCCACTTAGACCTGTTCGTGCAAACCAACAGAAGTTGTGCGCTCTTTCTCCATTTCTCGTTCAAACGTTACCTCTGCGTTTTAACTATGCAGTAATTATGCCTGTTTTGCCACGTTCGCGTCCACTTAGATCGTTGGCTCTAAAAAGGCGTTTTCTTTGAAATTCAAATTCCAAGTCCATACTCCTGGTGCATTTTCTGTGATTTTATTTGAAATCCTGAGAAATGAATTGAAGCAGTTCTTGTTCTCGAATTACACTCCACTCCAATTGGAAGCTTCAGACACACAGAAAAATAGGCATGACCAGTGTATCATGATTTCAAGCAATTTATATTGGACTACTCGGGCCTAGATGATATGACATTCCTATATGCGATTAATGAATCGCTGCCTATTTTGTGACCCTAGTTTAGCTTGCGATGGTTTTACAAGATTACACCCATTTCTAGGGAGGCCTTGCAGATCCATTACTTGAACAGTTTGTTGCCTCTTTGCAGTTTCTGCTTGTTGGTATCGTTCCTGAAGCTTTCTTTTAGAAGCTTCAACCCTTACAGATATATCAACTGATGATGTTGACTTATTTCGAGGTGGAAGAGAAGCATGCCTTATTTGTTTCTTCATTGGATCACTGCATCGACGGACATTGTCCCTAAGTTCATTCCTTTGAGGCATTCCACTTGTATTCTTAACACGCATAGAAGTGGCAGCTCCATCATTTGGAATACTAATTGAATGTCTATGATCAATATTCTTCTGCTTTTGAATATGTGACTTTGTGTCTCCTGTTGCCTTTTTATCTCCTGGGGTTCCTTGTTTACCACTGATTGCACTTTCCCTTACAGCATTGCTCCGTTGAATAGACGGCTTGCCATTACTCGAAGGTGCCACTGTGCATTGTTTTTCAAAATAACTAGCATCTCCATCTTTGTCATGTCCATTAGTATTTCGAAGATTTCCATCCTCATCCATTCCATAAAAGAACTAAGACATTTCTATTGATGTGGTCTGAATTGTTAAAAAGGCGCCCTCATCAAATGGAGGAGAAGGCAGACAATCATCATATTTGAAAGCTTCTGGTGAAACTAAGTCTGGAGAGGTGCCTATAGCCGCTGCAGCAACATCATCAACAGTCTTTAACCATACATCCATAAGATCTTTCCAACCACTGATTAGCTGCTTTGCGATGGACTGAATTCTCGTTGAACTGTGTTTCTTTAATCTATTCACTGACCTGCCAATAGTAGTTGCCTTTAGAATGTCGACAAAAATTTGCATTAACTCCAATATTCTCAATGACTTGTATAGGCTATAGCTGATTTTCTGACTCATCTGGGTTTGAAATAGTGACTTTGATTCTATCAACTTCTTTGATGCGTGGCAATGCAAAAGTTGCATGGAACTGAAGTTGAAGTCTAGCTGTCAAGCTATAACAAAATATTGAAACTGGACATGCTTTGGTGTGGAAAGTACTCAAAATGGAAAAGAAAAGGGTAGCACTGTGGGGCTAAACCATATACAAAACCCTAGCAGCTGCCATGCTATTTTCTGGAAACCAAAACTAAAGAACTCATTGCTACAAAAACCATTCGAACTCGGCCATGTTTTCTGTGGTTGCTAAAGTTAGCCACATCAAATCTCTTTGAGTCCAAAGCGACAATGAGGGCGCTCTCACCGAAATCTCTGTGCCGATAGAAGGCCACCCACAATCACTACTATTCGACGACTTGCCATGGCTGCGACTGGATTTTCTGGTCCTATTGCTTGATGGCCAGAAGAGCTTCACTGCGTAGATCCACGCTTCATTGCCTTGATTCCTTGTTACTTCGACTGTTGCATAAGAGTTTGGTGGGCTGTATGAAGGCAATGATTGTTTTGGCAATTAAAAGTAGTCTTTTGTGGAGGAAAGTTTAGTTGTTTGTATTGTTGGAACATATTGCATTCTATATGCTGGTATGCTGGTCATGAGTAAACTCTTATTCTTATGTAATGGATTGTGAATGCATTACAGTAATTGGTGCTTGCTGGTTGCACACTGGTCAATTGGTGCACATTTATAGAGGATATTGCTGTGTCTTTGTACTGTGAGTGGGTGTTACTTTTCTGCATTGGGTCATAGTTGTGAATCAATTTAAAAAAAAAAAGGTGTAATTTTGACAATGAAGAATATGGCTCGAATTACTGAAATATTAGAGTTCTTGAAAACTATGATACATTCCTCTGATCATGATACAATGGAAATTAACAAGAATACTCTCTGTGATATTAAAACATGTCTAGAATATACAGAGGAGAATGTGGAATTTTTGGAGCTTGAATCTTAGCTACAACAAGAAGAATTACAACAATGGAGTTGTCATTCTGAACTTGTTTCTGTCAGAACATTGAGACAACAACCCATCAGCAGCAAGTCAATAATGTTACAGTGCATTCAGATTTAGTACCCAATGAAGCAACAATTGTACATGCAGATGCAGAAATTTAGTCTGCACTTCCCAAGTCGGTCATCAGACCTTGGGAAGAGCTTGTCCACAACAAGCACAAAACTGCTCTTGGATATGGCAAGGACGTGTCCGTTCACATTCCAGACTACTCAAAGCCCATTCAGTTTTAGATTGCTGGATTGCTTCATGACAATTCATCTTCAGCTGTTCCAGATTCTGCCCCTCTTCCACAACAACAACAACAGATTGTGAAATGCCAACACTGTGACCGAGTTGGCCACATGAAAGATCACTGTTTTGATCTTCATCCATGTAAGCACTGTCATAAAACCAGTGATTCTTCAAACAGATACTTCAAAAACAAACATCCTGCAAGAACAATGATTCATCTTGGATGGATCGCTTCTTGGCAATGGGCTTCAACAACCAAGAAAATATTTCACTCATACAACAGGATTTGTTCTCGAATATTGAAAAGTCTTGCAGTTGAGATCTCTTCATCTTCTTGCCTTGTATTTGACAGGGGGGAATGATGGTCATCTACAAGCTTCAAAGCCACATCAAGCGAGCTTGAGCCACAACCTGCCACACCAGATTAGAGTTGTAGCCAAAGACAAATATGCCTATGAGCATGCTTTTAGTTGATGATACCTCTTCAAAGAATTGGGGACACTTCCTGTAGCAGAAGACTCCATCTTCTTGCCAGTTTTGGAAGAGTTCCAGGAATTGCATTAAGCATTCTAGAGTTGGTGGTAATCCTTAAACTATCACAGGTTGAGACTTCCCTTTTCAGGTTGAAGTTCTTCCTTTTATGCAGGGTGAGACCTCCCTTTCATGGTTGAAGGTTTCCCTCTTCAAAACATTAAGAGCACTTCCTCTAGCAGAAGACCTAAGCTTCATGCCAGACTTGGAAGAGTTCTGGGAACTGCACTAAGCGTTCCAGTGTTGGTGGTCATCCTTAAACCACCTCCCTTTATACCAACATTTCAGAGAGCACGTTCAACCTAGTGCTGCCATGCATTTTTGCACGTTTTGTATTACAACTCTCTTCTTGGACTCATACATAACCCTTTGGATTAAGGGGGGTAATGTTGGACACCTAATCCTTTAAGGGTTGGTGTGGAAGCTAAATAGACTAAGGAAGTCCAAGAGACCTTTGGATATGGAACCGAAGGGTCACACGAATGTACTATAAATATTAAATGTATATCATTGTCAAATAATAGATGTACTCTCTTGCTTATCTTTAATCTTCTGTTGCTGCCATGTGTGTGTTTAACAAAGTAGGTTAAGGGTTAAGGAAATCATACGTTTTGTTGAAATAATTGAAGGTCTAGATACTGTCAGAAATTGGGCAGGATTACCATCAAAAGTTCATACATTGGTGGATTTGTCTTTCAAGAAACATTTCACAGGCTTAGTCACCATATGTAGGTTTCTTTTCAAAAAATTTCGAACTCTGTTGCATCTCAAGTAGTGGTGACTTGGATTGGTCATTTAGATTTGTATAATATTTTCGTTGCAAAAAAAAACTTAAAGTGAAACCGGAACATTTGCAACAATGGGTTGAGCTAACCCTTTGGGCTAGGTCATGTAGATTTTTTTATAATTTAAGAAAATAAATGTGAAGATTTGTTTTCTAGGTCATGTAGATTTTTTTATAATTTAAGAAAATAAATGTGAAGATTTGTTTTTTTTGGTTAAACTTAGAGGAATATAAAAATAAAATCCTATATATGCCTGTATTCTATCATTACATTTAATTTTACATGTTCTTAGGCCAAAAAGTAAAAAAAAAATTGTATTTGTTTAAATACGCGAAATTATAATGAAATTTGTTTGTCTTTATTGAATTTAATAACAAATTTTATCATTTTTTAAAAACAAATGATTATCATTTATATTAAAAAGGTGGCCACAACTAAAATGTAAAGTAGTTGCTTACATAGAAGTTTCTAGAACAAAAAAAAAGAACTTTGGAGGGACAAAGGTATCCTTCATTGACAACAAGAGTAAGCCTGGAGAGAGCAATAATTTCTAGAGTACTTGTAGGTGCACATTTTAACAAAAAACCCATGAATCAATTGAACGTTGAAAAGGATTGAAAAGAGTGGGATTATAACTTCAAGTCTAGATTTACTAATGTTGTGGTTTGTAGCTCGGGCAGGTACTTCTGCATAGGCTTTGTGTTTAGCCGTTCAGAAGTCACCCACATATCACCTTAGAACACTTGCTCTAGGTTGAGCAAATTATTCATGTAACTTAGCCTAAGTTTAACATAGGAAAACACACATATTAATATGTTGGCTTATTGAGCTAAAATGAAACTTAGAAAAAGTAAATTATTTACTTTAGTGAATAAGTTTTAATCTTAGTCATTGATCTCAAGTGAGGCGAGATCTAATCTTGGCTGTCAGTCACTTTGTGATTAGGGTTAGGGTTGGGCTTAGGGTTTTGGATCAATGTATAGTTATAAAGGCAAGGCTAAGGTGAGGAGAAGGCACACAACAACAACACAAGTTTGAGAGCGTCATCTCAGTGATCATGTGCTTGGGTCCGAGAGCATGCAGAGGTGCTGGAGATCCAAATTTGGGAGCAAGAGCAAATCTGCTGGATTAGATCCAAAGTTTTATGTTTAGTATTTTCTCAGTTGGGCCATTATCCCAGGATGAGAGCCTAAGTTCAATTTTAATTAATGAAGAACTAGTTTGTTGGGCAAAAATTTGTTTATGATTATGTGATTTAGATTGTAATTTGCTTCCACTAAATTTTATGTGTTAGGAACTTAGCCATGTATTTGTTTAGTAATTAATTGTTGGGAATTAAATACTAGGTGCTAAGTTTGGGTAAATTCTAACATGGTATTAAAGCTCCAATGCTAAATCGATCTCGAAATCAGAATTGTTGGGTTTGTACTGGATCGCTAGAGATAGGTTTGACTATGATCATACAGACCAAGATTCTTTTTTAAGGATCGGGAGGAATCATATTTTACATGTGGATTTTTTTTTAAGGCTGAATCAAAGAAAGGATGATAAAAAATGTTGTCGTAATCAAATCAAGGGGCTGTTTTTTTTCTTATATTTTTTAAAGGCATCAAATAGTGGGGTCATGGCTGTGGCCGACAGGCTTAAGCCCACTATCCACTAGGGCAGTTGCCAGGCCAACTGATTGGTTGATGACATACTTGCCAACAAATTGCGCGAAGGAACAATTGTTGGAAGAGCTCAGTCGGTGGGGCTGAGCACAGATGTGTTAGGAGGGCGGCGGGTTCAACGACCACAGACAACAAGCCAGCTAGTTGCTAGGGGTTGTGACAAGGCGACCCAACAAGATTGGGTGGAGACTGAGGCCGCTAGTTGAAAAAGGAAGCCGATAGTTGAGAGATTAGCCACTGGAAAGAAAGGTCGAAAGTCTTTAGTCGTTAGTCAACCGGTGGTAGAGTGTAGCATACGTTGTCGGGTGGCAGACGCATGGGACACAACTTGCGAAAACAATAAACCTGATTAATGGTGCAGAGAGGCCTGATAGAAGAGCAACAGAGCAGATTGATCGTGTGGATAACATGAGGGGTGCTGCTAGTTGATAGAAAGGAGGTGGCGGGATTGTTGAGTTGCAACTAAAGTTGTCAGCCAGGCGAGTGCAAACCAGTTGTAGAAGACATGAGTTATCACGAGTGACGGCTAGAACGAGGGTCTAGGATGTGCAACAACTTTGGAACATTGGACGCTTGAGGGCACAATCTAGGGAATGTTCATAAGTCAATGCTGAAATGGGGCAACACAAGCTGACATTGGTTGTAGGGACAGTTAGGCGAACACTGTCAAGTGCATCGAAGAGAAAGTTATTGTTGGTAAGTGGGTTATTGAAGGCTATTGTGTTGCATTATGGGGATAGGTTGGATGGGGCCGAAAAATTTGCCCATGGAAGGAGCATATTGTTTTGTTGTTTGAGGAGTAAGATTTGTGGAACATTATAGAGAAGGATGTCACTATTCCTATAGATCCTACTTAGTTCACCGAGTTTAATAAAAGGAACGTGAAGGCCAAGAGAATAATCCTGGATTCCATTAAAGACCATATTATGCCTCATGTGATAGGGAAGAAGAATGCCTTTGAGATGTGGGCATCCTTAACCAAGTTATGGTAGAGTACGAACCAAAATATAAAGATGGTGATGAAAGAGAAACTGAGAAATACTAGGATGTTTGAAACTGACACAGTTGCATCATACGTGACCAAGATCACTCAGATTATAGATGATTTGGCAACAATGGGGGAAATTGATGATAATGAAGAGCTTGTTAGATCAACCTTGAGTCATTTTCCTCCGAAATGGGATGGCTTTTTGATGGGATTGTTGCACGGGAAAATCTGCCCCGCTGGGATAGATAGTGGGATGATTTTGTACAGGAAGAGACAAGGAGACATTCCAAAAATGCAGGCCAACATGATGGTGGGGATGATGAGTAAATGTTGCTCTTAGTACAGGGGGAAAAAGTAAGTAAAGGGAAGTGGGGGATATGCTTTTGAGAAGGATATGAACAAAGTGAAATGCTTTGCATGTCATAAGATTAGTTGCTATGCGAGCTAATGCCCATACAAGAAGAAGAAGAAGAAGAAGAAGGAGACTTAAGTGGCTGCAACAACATCAACTGAGATTGATTAATTTACGGATAAATTTGAGAAAGAGTTTTCTCTATTACTAGTATTTCAAACAATAATACTGTTGTGTATGAGGACAGTGGATTATGGCTAGTGGACAATAGAGCATCTAGTTACATGACGGGGATGAGGTCAGTGTTCTGCAATATTTCAGAGACAAAGCTTAGACTGCCATGTGAGTTGTGGAGCTAACATCACACATGTAGTGAAGGGGGATTGGTTGTGTTAAATTCCAACTAGAGTCAAGAGGATTTCTGGAGGTGACAAGGATGTTATTTGTTCCAGGGTTGATGGTACACGTGCTGTTAGTATCGACTTTGGAGGATGATGGATGTAGAGTTTTGTTTCGGGATGGACATGTGCTTCTATATTTAGACGGGGCAACCTTAGATGCGATAGTAGTGCTTGGCATCAGATAGGGGCAGTCATATAGGTTGTTGGGACAACCTGTGGGTGTGTCTGAGGGGATCTTGGATACAAGATCAATGTCAATTACTAAGAGGGGACAACTAAGTAGGAAGAGTGATTCTTCAGGTATTGCTAGGAGACTCAATTGGCAGGATTAGGATATGGCATTGATAGATGCTTAGGAGTGTGATAGAACTCCTCGAAGCTTAGTTGGCTGTGAGCCTGTGACTGGTTCTCATCTCAAGTAGCAGGACATGCTTTAGGGTTAGAGGGAGCAACTACAAATACTGAGATGGGCTTGAAGATAGATCTAGGTGGAGGTTCTCCCAGAAGTACCCCCATCGCTAAGAGGGAGTGTTGTAGTTTGTAGCTCGGGTAGGTACATTCTCACAGGGTTTGTGTCTAGGTGTGCAAAAGTTGCCCACATATCACCTTTAGAACACTTGCTAGGTTGAGCAAGTTGTTGATGTAACTTAGCGTAAGTTTAACTTAGGAAAAAACACATATTAATATGTCGGCTTATTGAGCTAAAATAAAACTTAGAAAAATTAAATTATTTACTTTAGTGAATAAGTTTTAATCTTAGCCATTGATCTTAAGTGAGGTGAGATCTAATCTCGGTCGTCAATCACTTTGAGATTAGGGTTAGGGTTAGGATTAAGATTTTGGCTCGATGTAAAAAAGACAAGGCTAAGGTGAGGAGAAGACACACAACAACAACACAAGTTTGAGAGCGACATCTCGGTGAGCGTGTGCTGGGTCTGAGAGACTGTAGAGGGGCTGGAGATCCAGATTTGGGTGCAAGAGCAAATCCGTTGGATCAAATCCAGAGTTTTGTAATCTGTATTTTCTTAGTTGGGCCATTATCTCGAGACGAGAGCCCAAGTAAGTTTTGATTTTAATTAATGGAGAACCAATTTGTTGGGTAGAAATCTGTTTATGATTATGTGATTCAGATCGTAATTTGCTTCCGCTGAATTTTATGTGTTAGGAACCTAGTCGTGTATTTGTTTAGTAATTAATAGCTGGGAATTAAATGCCGGGTGTTGGGTTCGAGTTAATTCTAACAACTAGGCCTTGGGTGAATACTTGCTTTGCTTGATTTAGATGAGGCTGTGGTTGCATAACACAATTTTCTTTAGCCACAATGGAGCCCAGTGACTATATTCTTGGAGAACCAACCATGAAGTCAACCATGTATTACTTTAAGCATTGGCTCTTTTGCCTCAACAGGGGAATTTCTTCCCCATATGCCACTAGAGTATGAAAAATAAAATAAATTTCTTGTTCTTTTACTCCAAGATGCTTGGCTTGTTGTTCTTGAGATAACATTTTTTTGTTTCCCTTCTTGAGTGATTTGCCACTTCAAAGATAATTAACCTTGGTCTCCATTAATAGGGCCATTATGAGGGACATTGTGCCACATATTCGAAAGTTGAATTGATACATTTGAGACAAGTGTACCTCCTAAACTAGAAAACCAACAAGCCCACGAGAATAGAAAGGCACTAGTTAGATTGAATAGAGTAGATTTGAGTTGATGAACAAGATTGAAACATGAGCGAATGAAAGTGAAAAGCAAGATGTATGGAATGGAGAACAACTTGGAGAAGAGGAGTAGGGTTGGACCAAAGGTGCAAAGGAGAATTGCGACTAATTGGTTGTCCTTTGCTAGTGAACATAATCTTGGAGAACCAGTCGTGAAGTTAGCCATGTAGTTCTTTAACCATTGGTTTTCTTGCTTGAAAAGGACAATTTCTTCACCATGTGCCACTAGAATCTAAAAATAATCTCAATTTCTCTTTCCTTTGCTTCAAAATGTCTTGACTGTTCTTCAGATAACTTATTTCTTTCCATTGTTGAGTGATTTGCCACTTAAAAGAGGAGTAATCTTTCTCTCCATTAATGGGCCCACTGGGAGGGGCATTATGACATTTGAAAGTTGAATTGATACAATTGAGTCAAGTGTGCCTCATAGACTAGAAAACCAGTGCCTTGTAGGAAGAGAAAGGAACCAATTAGATTGAATAGAGTGGATTTGAGTCGATGCATAGAATTGAACCAAGACAAAGCGAAAAGAATGATCTAGGACCGAGAACAACTCAAAAAAGAGGAGCAGGGTCAGAGCAAAGGTGCAAAGGAGAATTAAGACTAATTGCTTGTGCTTTGCCAATGCTTATATTCTTGAAGAACTAGCCATGAAGTCAACCATGTAGTGCTTAACCATTGGTTTTCGTGCATTAACAGGGAAATTTCTTCCCTATGTGCCACTAGAGTCTAAAAATAAACTCAATTTATTGTTCCTTTGCTTCAAAATTTGTGGCTTGTTGTTCTTTAGATAGCTTATTTCTTTCACTTATTGAGTGATTTGCCTCTTCAAAGAGAAGTAATCTTGGTCTCCATTAATGGGGCCACTAAGAAGGGCATTGCACCACATGGTAGAAAGCTAAATTGATGCAATTGAGACAAGTGTACCTCCCAGACTAGAAAACCAACATCCCGTAGGAAGAGAAAGGAACCAGTTAGACTGAATATAACACATTTGAGTTGATGAATGGGATTGAAACAAGAGTAATTGAAAGCAGAGAGCAAGATGTCTAGGATTGAGAACAACATGGAGAAGAGGGGTAGGGTTGGAGCAAAGGTGTAGAGGAGAATTGAGATTAACTGCTTGTTATTTGTTGATAATTTTCTATACAACCATATGCGAGATCTTGTCCAATTCATGAGAAAATCCATCCAAGATATATTAGCGAGGCTCGGGAGGTGCATTTCCTTCATACACAGTCTAATAATCCCACTGTGAAAGATCATTGCAAAAGGAGGTGAATAAGAGAAAACCTGATATGGGCTTTTGTGCGACAACAACTCACATATTTTGGGGGAGGTGGAATGAAATATGATGTTACAAGTAGAGATATAGAATCTTTGTGAGTGAGCGATGCTAGGGTTAATTATAAGAGTTTAAGGGTTGGGGTTCTTGAATCCCCAAAACCGTTTTTTGTTTTAAATTTGAAAATCATTTCAAACCTTGATGGGGAGATTAGGGCAAGAAAACTTATTTTCTCCAAAGTTTGAGCACAAAATCACTTGCTTTCAAGGAGGTTGCATTTTTGGCAAGTGCATCTGCTCTGCGATTATTGTCTGTGAGCACATTAAAGAACTCTATTTGTTCAAAGTTTTCAATCTCTTACATCCTTTTTATTTGTAGTATTTTATTGTTTTAATTTTTATCTATGAATCCTTCAAAACTACTAATTTTTCAATTTTTCTTCACATGTCAATCTTAGTCCCGTGTAGAGGACCAGATGCTTTGCTCTATTGTTGGAAGCATGTTCTAGTTCCCACCAGAAAGAAAATATCTTTATTGCATTGGGGTCTATCAATACCCTTCTTTCTTGCTACAAATTGTATCATATTTTTTTTAACTTGTAAGATTTTTCTTATTTTCATTGTTTCTAAATTTAAACACCAACCCCAACCATGTAACTTAGACCATGAGGATGGATCCCTTGCCTTCCCTAGGATTTGAGGGATATGCGATGGCTCAAAATTGTTCTTTAGCCTTTATCTTGTAGAAGTGGGGTAGCTGTGGACATCCCCTAAGATGCGCGTTGAGATGCTTGTGGACATCAAGATGCCCATTGATCGAAATGGGATGGTTTGGACGTACTAATATCCCATATGGTAAGGCTTATCTCCCATATTGTTTTAAAGATGTTTTTATATATTTTTTAAATCATTTAAAATGTGAGGACCTTGATGGATTATAAGAGGTCTCCCATCCCATCTCTAATTATTAAAAGGACATTTTGTGAGTGAACTTTTTAGGGATAAGTAATAACAAGAGGAGAAGGTTTATCTTCAATAATATCTATTATGATTTGGAGGACATATTTTTGGCCTAGAACAACAAATTTTTTAGTTTGTATCAGGGGAGGCAACTTGTTATGTCAAGGAGATAACTCTCAAAATTGAATTGCTATTGCATCCATGAGAATCAAATCCCCAGAGACTAGGGGTCTAACATCACCCCTTAATTCGAAGGGGCGTTTGTGAGTCGAAGCATCTTTTTGATTTTTTTTAAAACTTTTCTCTTCCAAGTGCTTTGGTGAAGATGTCTGTAGTTTGCTCAGTTGTGGAACAATGTCTTAGATGAATAGTCTTGGCCTCTACATGATATCGAATCAAATGATACTTTGTGTTGATATGTTTGGTTCGATCATGGAATTTCTGATTCTTGGCCAACTTAATTGTAGAAGTATTGTTAATCAAAAGTGGAGTAGAGTTCATTTCTTTCTCCTCCAAGTCTTCAAGAATTTCTTGAGCCACACAATCTCCTTTATTCCTTCTATAGCTGCTCCATACTTTGTATCTTTCGTGGAATCTATTGGATCTCACTGTTTGCATGATCTATAGTAGACAACTCATGATCTAAGACTCATAAGATAGCCTGAAGTAGACACTCCATTTTCCTTATCTTTGTCAAAGTCTGAATCATAATATCCAATCAAGCTAAATTCATCCACTTGTGAATGTTTGAATCCAGAATCTTCAGTTACTTTGAAATACTTTAGAACTCTTTTTGCAACAGAACAATGTCCTTCACAAGGCTTTTGCATGAATTTGGAAAGGATTCCAAGAACAAATGAAATATCTAGTTTGGTAGTGGTGAGGTAGATCAGACTTCCCACATGCTGTCTATACTTAGTTGTGTTGAAGCTTGTGATAGCTTTGGAAGGTCTTCTGCATAGGCTTAGTGTCTTAGGATGTAGAAGATGATTTATTATCTCTTAGGTGCTTGTCTGGAGGAATAAGTGATTTATGTCTTCTTTCCTAAGTCCAACTTAGGAAAAGTACAATAATTAAAGTCAACTAAATAATGTGGACTATTAAGTCAATTTCTAAGGATAAATAATTCAATTGTTTAAGTGACTTAGAAATGATCTCAACTGTTGATCTCCTATATCTTCTGGAAGGGTGATTAGGGTCAGGGATTTGGGCTTAATGAAGATTATAAAATATAAGCCTAAGAGAGAGGTGAAGACACAAGTGGAGAAAATGATTTTTTTTCTAGAGTGAGAATCTCAAGAAGATTGTAACAACAGAGGAGTAAGTGTGTAGGTTGATTCAAGGGATTTTTAGGACACTGAATTGTTGGAGATTGTAGGGTCAATTTGCTGAAGCGAGAAGGTCGATTTCTTGGAGAGGTCGATTTGCCAAGGTAGAATTTCCTGTAACAGTAGAGGTTGTTGCGAGGGGGAGGTGCAGGTCCTAGTTGTAGGTGAAGAGGTGGGTTGAAATTCTCTAATTCTTCATAGGTTGATTTCTAGTAGGTCGAAATTCTTAGGGTCGAATTCTTCCAGTGGGGTTGAGTTACAAGTTCTAGTCAATGTATATTTCCTTGTAATTTCTCTGCGGGTTGAAACCTTGATTTTTATGAGACTAATCAATAAAGGAAAATTGTTGTGGGTGTTTATTTGTTGTTATGTGTGATTGATACCCCTTTGTTTTTATTTCCGTGGCATATAAATTTTTGGAAGATAAAATACTAGTGATTTTATTTTTCAACAATTTAGAATTTTATTTGGTTCAAGAAAATAGATCTGGGCTAGTATGAGGAGATTTAACATGGTATTAGAGCTCAAGGAAACTTTAAAAGAGAGATCTGAGATCACTAGGGTTTGGAATAGTGAATTTCTTCTTTTTACGACAACTGAATTACTTTTAATTTTGCAGTTGGGGTTTTGTGGCCAAGGTCGATTTGTCTGACAACATCACTGAGTAGTTTGCAATATGAAGACAAGTTGGATGGGGTTGTTAACTTCAGTCCCTAGAAGGAGCGTATAACCATAGTTTTAATAATGAATGATTTGTGGAATTTTATGAGTACAAATACCTAGGTTCCTTTCAGATCCAAACCATGTAGCTGGGTACAATTAGAAGGATGTGAAAGCGATGGGCATAATTTTGGATGGTGTCAAGGATCGCATAATTCCTCACATATTAGGGAAGTACACAACATGTTAGATGTGGGTAGCCCTAATCAATCTTTATCAGAGTACAAATCAAAATAGGGAGATGGTGTTGCGTGAAAAATTAAACAACATAAGGTTGAACAAGTTTGAGACCATAACATCTTACCTCACAAGGATTGAGTAGGGCTCTTGATGAGCGTTCAAATGTTGGTGAGACTGTGAATGATTCAGAGATTGTGAAAGTGGCTCTGAAAGGATTCGCCAATCATTGTATCACCTTTGTGGACAAGATCCTAGCTAGGAAACAACTTCTTGATTAGAGCCAGTTGTGGGATGATTTCATCTAGAAGGAGATTTGGGAGAATTCATTAATCGGAGGACAGTGAAAGAGTGGTGATGAAAAAAAGGAGCTTGCTTTTGCTGCACAGGCGAAAAAGGGCAAACGGAAGGCCGAGTAGGACTAGAGTGGAGGTGGACCTTCATAGAGTTAAAAGGAGAAGGACATGAGCAAAGTCAAGTGCTTTGCATGTCACAAGTTCAGTGATTTTTCCAGTCAGTGTCCAAACAAGAAGAAGGGTAAGGGAAAGACAACTACTATGTAGATGGACGAGTTGGCTGAAAAGTTCGAGAGAACTTTGACTTACTATCATGCATTTTTTGGAGATGTCACAAGTGGTGTTTGGTTTGTGGACAATGGAGCATCTTGTCACATGACGGGTTCTCGAGATATTTTCACCAACATGGCGAAGGAGCCCAAAGATATGCATGTAGAGCTTACTCATAATACCAAGAATGCAATAGAGGGCAATGGTAATATTGAGTTTCATATGCACTTAGGAGGTATCATGGAGGTGAATGAAGTGTTGGGAGAAGAATCTCTTATTAGTTTCGGCCATGGAGGATAGAGGACTGGAGGTCATCTTCATGGGAGGTGAAGTGGTTGTTGGGTCGAAAGGAGTTGATCCCAACAAAAGGCGAGTAATTGGGAGCAGGGAGAAGAATATCTATCTGTTGAGAGGACAACTATTGAAGGCTCTCGTACATGAGAGTGACAACCAAAGCTAGCTTTGGCACAGGAGGATGGGACATCTACATTATATGGCTCTTCCGATGTTTTGGAGAATGTTTACAAGTTTTCCGGAGATCAGGGTGGAGCGAGAGGGAGTGTGCAAGGGGTGTGAGCTTGTTAAGTAGGCAAAGGCTGCATTTCCTCATAGCAAAACTAGGTCAAGGGTGTGTTGGATTTGGTGCATTCAGACATTTGTGGTCCTATTTCAGTTGAATCGATCACAAGGTCATGTTACTTTGCGACATTTATAGATGATTTTTCTAGGGAGACTTGGATATACTTCCTGAAGATCAAGGGTGAGGTATTTGGTCAGTTTCAAGCAATGTTGCACGAAGCGGGGACAAAGCTTTGGAAGCGGATCTGCGGAAGCATCATTTCCCAAAAATCTAGGAAGTGAAGCCTTTCGGAAGTGTCTACTATCTATATATATTTTATATATATTTTTGCATTTATATTAAAAAGACATCTAAAATACCAAATTAGTTGTAGAAGACATGAAAACATGCATATTTTTACATAAATCAAGATAGATATGGCATCCATAGTACAATGATTAATTATTCGAGCATCAACCATCTAGATTATAGCAATTACAAACATAAACATACATCAAATTTTAAAGCGTATAATGAAACATAAAACATTTAGAAGATAAAATCATAAAAAATTCAAGTAACTTATCTAGCAAGTGAGTAACTGTCAACATGAGTTGTGTCCAAAATTCAAATAATAATAATGTTTACAAAATAGGCCACTTGGCCACAACCAAGACTCAAGTACACACTGAAGTGGATCTGTGGAAGTGTCGTTTCCCAAAAATCTGGGAAGTGAAACGTCTCGAAAGTGTCTACTATATATATATTATATTTTTTTTGCAATTATGTTAAAAAAAACATCCAAAATACCAAATTAGTTGTAGAAGACATGAAAACATGCATATTTTTACATAAATCAAGATAGATATGGCATCCATAGTACATCAATGATTAATTATTTGAGCATCAACCATCTAGATTATAGCAATTACAAACATACATCAAATTTTAAAGCACATCATAAAACATAAAACATTTAGAAGATAAAATCATCAAACATTCAAGTAACTTATCTAGCAAGTGAGCAACTTCCAACATGAGTCATGTCCAAAATTCAAATAATAATGTTTACAAACTAGGCCACTTGGTCACCACCAAGACTCAAGTACACATTGAACTAGGAAGAGTAAGACATAAAAGTTCAAATTCACAACAATAGTACAAGTCTAATCTATGACAAAAGTAGTATATGTGAATATATCTAGTATCTACTAATCTTTCCTCCTCCCACCTCGAACAGTATGTGAGCCTCCACGTGGTGGCAATAAAGAAGATGGTGACAACGAAGAAGATTGTGGCTTTGGAAGTTGTGGCAGTGGAACTGATGAAGATGAAGCCCCTTGTTAGAAAATTAGAAAGACAAAAATATTCTCTTATATTTATAATTACTTGTGATATTCTTGTGGAATTATTATCTTCTCGTTATGTTCTTTTATCTTTGTTTCATCTAGCAATCATCAAAACAAAACATGAAGATTAATGACACCAAATGTAGGCACTCAGCCAAGGCTAAAACCTCTCTCTAGGGGAAAACCCAATCAAACTCTTCCACTAGTAAATCATATTGAGATAGACCAAGACCATAGACCCAAAAGACCTTCCTCATCCATCAAGTCAACCTTCTAGTATGATTTAGAAAACTTCAATAGTCTCTTTTTGTCTGGCAGCTACAACCCAACAATAATCCAAAATTTCGCCTCCCAGCTACTTCAAAATTTCGGTCCTACAACCCAACAACTTTGACCTCCCCAACAACTTTAGAATTTCGGCGCCAATAACAACCCATAATTTCGAGCTCCACCTACAATACTGCAATTTTGGCCCTTCCAACAACCAAACAACTTTGCACGTGTGAGGTAAAGAGAGAAAATTCGACTTCAAAGACTTCCTTCTTCTTTGCTAGGGTTTCGTTCCTCTTTCTTGAATTTCGCTCCCTTTTTTTGTCTCCAGCAACTGCAGATCAAACTTCTTGTGGATGTGCTCCAAATGAGGTCGAGTTGTTGCCTTTATATAGTAGATTTTGCCCCTCAAGTAGGCCGACTTGTCTAGGTTGAGGCCAACTTGGTGGAGGAGGCCTAAATGACCTATTTACGTTAAAATAAATTTCTTTCTTGATTGATAAAGCCCAAGAAGGGTTCATTACATTATGACACGGACAATGACATTTGACATAAACCCTAGAATCCTACAATGGAGGCTTTGACTTAAGAACCATTGACCCAAGCATGAAACCCATACTTTAATAAGTCAATTTCTTAAATAATAAAATTTCGTTTTCTTTCTTTTGACAAATACATTACATCATGACTTAAATACAATTATGAAGACCGACACTAGTTACATTTTTCAACACTAACTCTTAACTAGGGAGGTATTCATAATTACATATATACAGAGGTACATGGAAGATCTCAGAGTGATATACTTAAAGAAGATTCACAACACATGTAGTGCTATAGATTAGATGTCTGACCAGGGTACTTTAATCGTGTGAGACTAAGGTGTACTCAAGATTTAGCCTCTACAGGTACCATCAAACTTTTAAGCTCTAACACCAACCTAGGGATCTAGGTGCGTATCCAAGGTCGAAGTTGCATGACCAACGCCATGCTCCCAACTTCGGGATCTAGACATCAACACATAGGTCGACCAAATGTCCTTGTTGAGAAATCAATGCTAGTAGATTTAGGGTTAGATTTCTATTTCTTGATAATTACTTGTGAATTATGTTGGCTCCTTTTACTTCTTTGTTATATTATCTTTCATCAAACAATTACCAAATTATGTGTGTATGAAGAGCACAAGAACACAAGACACAAGATGTAGGCACTTTGCTAGGGCAAAACCCCTATCTAGGGGAAAAATCAGTCAAAATCTCTTCCTTAAATAGTTTTCTTGAGATAACCAAGACTCTTCAACCTAGACACGTACCTCCTCCAACCACCAAGTCAACCTCTCCTTCCAACAACTTCGACCTAGATCTTCGACCTTGCAGCAACAACACTTCGACCCAGCAAATCTAGAATTTTGACCTTCCCGCTATTGGAAAATATAACTAGGTTCCGTCTTCATTAATGTATGAGTCATCATGTAATCTACTTGTCAAAAGAATAAAGAAAAGAATTATTATTATTATTATTATGACTTATTAAAGCACAGGTTTCATGCTTGGATCGTCATGTTTTAGGTCAAAGTCCCCATTGAGGACTTCTAAGATTTATTTTGAGTTAACAGAGTCATTGTACTTTTAAAGAGACCCTTCTTGGGCTTTTGAATCTTGTAAAAAGGTTTAGTATTGAGTCAAAAATGAATATGTTGTCTCCACATCAAGTCGGCCTTAAGATGATCAAGTTGACCTCACCTAAAGGCTATAAAAGAAGTAATTCGAATTCATTTGGTAGAGATTATCTCAAGCAAGTTTGATATCTCTCTGGAAGCTGGGAAAAATGCGAATTAAAGGAAGAGGGCTAAAGAAGTGCGAGTTTGGTCAAGGTGAAAGAAGGAAGTAAAATCAAAATTTTGGTGCATCCCTCTCTCCCTTGTGCCCTAGATTGGAAGATCAAAGTTCTCTTGTTGATGTTGCTATCAGTTGTTGCATGTTGCTGCTGCTAGAACAAGTATAGGTCAAAGTTGCTGTTGCTGGGTGCTGCTCAGTGCTGCCTCAAGAAGTTGTATTGGGCCAAGATCGAAGTTCCTAAGTCAAGATCGAAGCCTCCAAAGTAAGGTCGAAGTTACTGGGTCCAAGAAAGTGCTGCATAGTGCTTCTATTGTTTCTATTGTTGCCAGGTCAAATAGAATCATCTGCAAAGGAAGAAGAAGGCTGACTTGATGTGGAGGAAAGTTTGTGTCAAGGTCTAGAGTCTTGGATTATCTCAAGAAAACTATTGAAGGAAGAATTAGGATTTTTCCCTGGCCATGTGCTTATATCTGGTGTCCATTGATTTATGTGCTATTGCTTTGATAATTGCTTGATGAACTAAAGAAAGAAGATATAAAGGAAATCTAATAAGAAATCAAGAACATCACAAGTAATTATCAAGTATAAGAAAATAATTTTTCCTTTCTGATTTTCTAACACCAGCAGCAGAATCTTCTACCCAACACTTCCAAAATTTTGACCCTTCCAGCAGTAAGACTTCGATCTAGCAACTGGCCCAGTAACTTCGCACAAGAGAGAGAAAGAGATAGCCCAAAACCTTCGACCTTGATCCTTCCAACACTTCTTCTCTTCTTGGGATTTCACACTTTTTCTCCCTCCTCTTGGATATCAAACTTGTGAGATAGATGCTCCAAATGAATTCGAACTGCTTGTATACGTACCCTTTAGGTGAGGTCAAATTGCCTAGTTTGAGGCCGACTTGGTGTGGAGGTGTCAAATACCTAATTTGACTCAATAATAATCTTTTTTACATGATTCAAAAGCCTAAGAAGGGTCTCATAGAATATGCAATGAATCTAATGACTCAATATAAATCCTAGGAGTCCACAATGGGGACTTTGACTAATAAAAGATGACCCAAGCATGAAACCCATGCTTTAATAAGTCATTGTAATAATAATCAAAATTTTCTTTTTAATTCTTTTGACAAGTACATTACATAATGACTCAAATACATTTATGAAGACCGAACCTAGTTACATTCTTCAACACTCCCTCTTAACTAGGTAGGTATTCATAATAACATATACAAGTGCAAGGAAGATCTGAAAATATATGAACTATGAAGAGTTTAGGCGCAAGTTGCAACAATGCCATGGACTAGATTCCTGACTAGGGCAATCTATCCTGGTGGGACTATGATGGACTAAAGCTTTCAACCTCTATGTACCATTAGGCTTACTTGCTAACCATCAACCCAGGGATCTAGGTGCGTATTCGAGGTTACAGTTCCATGACCAACACTAACCCTCCCTAATTCGGGATCCAAACATCAACACATAGTGCCAGCCAGATGTCCTCTCAAGCAATGTGTCTCACACACAAAGCTTCAACAAATCTCTTCCAAACATTTATCATCATCAACAAGATCAACAATATCAACTAAACCAAGCATGCTTCTAAGATATTCAAACTTCTTATTAGGAAGAGACTTTGTTAGTATATCAACTACCTGATCGCCAGTCAGGACATACTGTAGTTTCACGATCCCATCTTGCACCAAGTTCCTAATGAAGTGGAACTTATTGTTGATATGCTTCGTCCTAGTATGAAACACGAGATCTTCAGACATCTTGATGCAACTTTGATTATCACAGTTTATCACCGTAGGACTCAGAGGCTTCTCGACAAATATGTCAGAAGCTTCCTCAACCATACAACCTCCTTTCCTACTTACATGCAGCCACATACTCTGCTTCAACATTACTTAAAGCGACGAGATCTTGCTTTCTACTAGTGCATGAGATCATGGCAGATACCAAACTAAAGTACCCACTTGTAGTGCTTCTTCCATTGGTCTCACTGCCAGTGCTTCTTCCATTGGTTTCACTGCCACCCCAATTAGAATATGTGAAGCCAATCAACTTGAATTCCTTGCTATCGTACTTTAGGCAATGATGAATAGTGCCATGAAGATATCTCAATATATGCTTGACAACTATCCAATGATCACGACGAGGCTCCAGTTGAAACTGACTAAGAATATCCACAACAAAACATATATCCGGCCTAGTATCACCAGGTACATCAGAGAAGCCACCAACTTACGATAGAGGTAGGATCTACGAGACTTGAGTTAGAGCTTCTCAACTTCTTGAGATTGGTGATCATTCATAGGAGTTGTCATGGGCTTGGAATCCATCATCCCAAATTTCTGCAACACCTTGATGATATACTTTCCTTGCCCCAGATATATCTCCCCAGGCTTCTTCCATACTTCCGGACCTAGGTAATAGTGCATCATTCCTAGATCCTTTATCTCAAATTTGGCTGCCAACATCTTCTTGCATTCTTGTATCCTTCGCTCCACACCTCTAATTAATAGACCATCCACATATAGTAGAATAATGCCTGGCTCATTATCCACAACCTTGATGTATAGATTTGGATCAATAGTGCTTTTCACGAACCCAATTCTTAGAAGGTATGCATCCATTCTTGCATACCATGCCCTAGGAGCTTGCTTCAAACCATATAGGGCCTTCTTGAGTCTACAAACATGAGTATCTTTGCTATTTACTTCAAAGCCTTAGAGTTGTTTAATGTATACTTCCTCATCGATGGTCCCATTCAGAAATGCTATCTTTACATCCATTTGATGAATATTCTATCCCATTGTAGCAAGCAATGAAACCAAAGATCTAATGGTAGTATACCTTGCGGTGGGTGCAAAGGTTTCTTCATAATCGATGCCTTCCTTTTGAGAGAAACCCCTTGCAACAAATCTAGCTTTCTATTTGTCTATACTTCCATCAACAATGTGCTTGATCATGTTGATCCATTTGGAGGTGACAACCGATTTGTCACTAGGTCTAGGAATGATTTCCCAAACCCCATTCTTCATGATGGATTGATGTTCTTCCTGCATTGCCTTCTTCCATACTTCTTGATGAGCAACTTCTTCAAATGTAGATGGTTCAACTTCAATTAGTTTTGTCATATATGCAACATATCCATAATATCTTTTCGACCTTTTGCTTTCTTTAAAGGTTCCTTTCACAACCCCATGTCCTTCAACATCTTCAAGAGTAACTTTTAACCAATTTGAATGAGGTCTAATATTTCGTTAGACCTTGTTTCATTGTTTGTAAATGGTTTTCTTGTATGTTTACCCAAAGAACATCCCTTGCAAACTCCTTCACGATCTTCTTTGATATTGGGGATGCCATGTACTAGTTGATTTAGAGTGGGAATGACCTTGTAGTGTAGATGACCATATCTTCTATACCATAGCTCAATGGGATTGATTTCCATATGAACTAGAGATTGAGGAGATGGTGTTATGACTCTATATAAGCTTCCCTCACGAGCTCCAATAACCCTAGCTTTATCAATACTTGAATCTTTTCCCTAAACCAAAACCTTTCCATCAACAAAAGCAACTCTATCCCCTTTTTCTAAGCAAGAAATTGAAAGCAAATTCTTTTTCAAACTTGGAACATATAGTATATTGTTGAGATGTAGCTTAGCTCCATTCTCCAGCTTCAAAGATGTTCATCCCAGGCCTCTAACATCATAGCTTTTGTTGTCTCCCAATTCCACTGCATGAGAAGATGGTTCCTTTGATAGCGTGTGAAGTTATTTACTATTCCTCGTCATATTCATTTATGCTCCATTGTCAATAATCCATGCATTATCATCATTAAGTGAACCTGTAAGTGCAACCAAGAACCCTTGACTTTTGACCTTGTTGAATAAGTAGTAGAAGTTCTTCTTGATCCAGCTTCCTGCAGTATTGAATCCCATTCTCATATAACTTATCATGGAGGGAGTAACCATTTCCTTCAAGCCAACAGAGTGATCTTCAATCTTCCTTGACCTTAGCTCTAAAACCATGTTGAGAAATCAATGCTAGTAGAGTTAGGGTTAGATTTCTCTTTCTTGATAATTACTTGTGAATTATGTTGGCTTCTTTTACTTCTTTATTATATTATCCTTCATCAAGCAATTACCAAATTATGTGTGTATGAAGATCACAAGAACACAAAAACACAAGAACACAAGACACAACATGTAGGCATTTTGCCAGGGCAAAACCCCTATCTAGGGGAAAACCCAGTCAAAATCTCTTCCTTCAATAGTTTTCTTGAGATAACCAAGACTCTTCAACCTAGACACACCATTTCCAATTTAAGTCAACCTCTCCTTCCAGGAACTTTGACCTAGATCTTGGACCTTGCAGCAACAACACTTGGACCCAACAAATCTAGAATTTCGACCTTCCAGCAGCAGAATCTTCGACCCAACACTTTTAGAATTTCCACCCTTCCAGCAGTAAGACTTCGATCCAGCAACTGGCTCAGTAACTTCAAATAAGAGAGAGAAAGAGATAGCCCAAAAACTTCGACCTTGATCCTACTAGCACTTCTTCTCTTCTTGGGATTTCACACTTTTTCTGCATCCTTCTCTTGGATATCAAACTTGTGAGATAGATGCTCCAAATGAATTTGAACTGCTTATATATATACCCTTTAGGTGAGGTCGAATTGCCCAGTTTGAGGCCGACTTGGTGTGGAGGTGTCAAATACCTAATTTGACTCAATATTAATCTTCTTTACATGATTCAAATGCCCAAGAAGGGTCTCATAAAATGTACAATGACTCTAATGACTCGATATAAATCCGATGAGTCCACAATGGGGACTTTGACTAATAAAAGATGACCCAAGCATGAAACCCATGCTTTAATAAGTCATTGTAATAATAATAAAATTTTTCTTTTTCATTCTTTTTACAAGTACATTACATAATGACTCAAATACATCTATGAAGACCGAACTTGGTTACATTCTTCAACACTTGCAAGCATCTTGTTGCCTCAAGATGCTTCATCTCTCCTTATCAACTAATTATATATATATATATATATATATATTATATATATATATATATATATCCGCCAGTCCACAAGCATGCTTCAAACATTCAATCTTTTAAGGGAGAGATTCTGCATAATCATAACCCCAATTAGTATTAAACCTTCAAATAGATACAAGTAAACACAAACCTTTGGGGTCCTTAATCATTCTGATGCTACTTATATCATCATCAAGTTATCCAAATACAACTTGTCAGAAGCTCTTCTTCTTTCTTCAGCAACACCATATACAACCTCTGTACTCTACAAATCTTTTGTTTGCAGAGCCAACTGCTGAGGATCAGTGGCTGCAACTGGGACATTATCAACACAATCCCACACTACTTGCTTCTCCTGCACCACTGCTATCCTTTCATGCCATGAATAGAAGTTGGACGCACCGTCCAATCTATCCTCAAATCTGAGATCCTGATACACCATACTGCCAAATTGCACTACCCAGAAACCCTAGTGGCCAAATTAACTTGGTGAACTTGCTCCCTCTGAATCGCAGCACCTGCTCATGAAGATGAAAACTGTGTTTTGTCTTCAATTAGAGGCTATGCTTTGATACCATGTTAGATTTCCTTAAAGCTCAGTAACTGATTCACAATTTTCGAAGTGTAAAACCAGAAATACAAACAGCTGTTCTGGAAACTTAAATTACAAATACACACAGTTTTCCAACTTAGCATGCGCAACGGAAATAAATAAATAAATCTGAAGACAAACACATTCAACACAGAACACAAGATATACCTCGGAAACCCCAACTCCAGGGAAAAGCTGCAACTTCGTGTGTTTTTTATTATCTTCAGCAAAAGGGTATTCTTAATAATTTACAGCATGGGAAAATTTCCCTTTCTCTACAGGAAAACACTGATCAGCTCCCAAGATAAATCAATCTCCCTACTGCAAACTCGATCTGCCATATAACCATTTATATCTGCTTTTCTGCGCACATGTGCGAGCTGCAGATCTCTCTTCCTGCGCAAATGTGCGAGTGGAATAACTGCACTGAAGCTGTGAGAGCAACTCAGCCCTCACTCGATCTCCTTCTTAGTTGTTGAAGCTCTATGATCTGTTGAAACCGTAGTCTCTCCCTTCGCTGATCTGACACACTGGTTGTGCTCAACTGACTGGCCACTTACTCGCTCTATCTCTTATAATTTCGACCTAAGCCCCTCCTTTACTCTCAATGGCTGAGATTAGATCTTGATGAAGGGCTGAGATTAAATCATAAGTTAACTTATGATTTTTAACTTTTTCGTAAGTGCAACATTAGGAAATAGTTAATAGATTAATATTCTGCTAAGTGGCTGTATTGTGTATGGGCCCCTCTGCTAGCCTTAGCACCTAGGCAAGCAGGACCATTACTGCTTTACTCCAATCAACAATTTTCGTAAAATAATTCAAATTTCTAAGGATTTTATATAGTTTCAAGAAAAATTGTGAGTAAATTAATTTTATCCTATAGAATTTGGGCAAGTATTTTTTGAAATTAAATGAAAATTGGAGAATCACTTTTGGAAAAAAATGGAAACTTTGCCAAATGGAAAAATTTATCCCCTAAAATTTTCCATGCTCCATTCTAACATGATTCCTGGATGTGATGATCCACTACTCAGCATGTAACAATCCTTGTACTCTGATCCATTGTCTGCATACCTCTGCTCTTCTTCACACCCCATCATGAACCTGTGATCCTCCTTGCATATATTTTTCCTGTCATTCGCCTTCCTCCTGCGCCTCCATTGTACATCCCCCACACGGATGTATATTACATCACATATGAAATTACAATATGTAAAATTTTAACAAATTGAAATGCTAAAATAATATGCAAACATCTTAATCATTTGGATTCAATCTAAATTGCAACTTTAACCAATTTTCCTTTCATTCGTACAAATTTCAGAAGATGCCTTTGTGTCCTTCAAACTAAGTCTTACTCTCTAGATTCTATTCACAGTTTCTTCAAGTGATATGTGTCTGATTGTCTATCTCATCTATGTTGTTTACTCCATGACACAACTTGTTTATACCATGTCATGGCTTCCCATTCCATTGGCCAAAATGTCTATGCCATTTTTGGTCCCACACATCCTCCCGGACAATAGATTTGTGCAGTTTTTTCTATGGGTCATTCTACGCAACTGATAGTGAGTGGTTAAACCCTTTTCATCCCACATCATATTTACAGACAACATACTGAAGTTTCAATGGCCAACCCTCCATGGGAATAAATGTGGATTTCTACATGTTAGGATTGCCTTTTTCAAATTTTTATGGTTCTCTGGAGATAGTCTCACTCCCTCATTTGTGGAGAGATTTGAATCCTTTTTACCTCATATAGCTGGATATTTCAAACTTATTCACTTTATTAAAAGTTTGCTCACCAATGTTGCTAGGCTCTAGACTGAGGTGCTTTGTTTCTTTCTTTTTATTTCTTCTCCCTAATATGGGTCTAAAAATCCAAAGAGATTTCAAAGCTGAACTTTGGTCTTTATCACTGTTGTCTTACAAAAGTGGATTGTGTTACAGGTTTGTCTCTTAGAAGCAGGTGGCATGGCATCCCAGCTTGTCCGTGAGTGGATGGGTATTCAACAGTTTCCTGTTGCTACTCAGACAGCACTGCATCGATTACTTGGTAAATTAAAGCAGGAGGTATGATGCATGATTCTAATTTGTGTGTTTTTTGTGCTGTGTCGTGTTCCTGTTGCTTTTCTCCATGTTAAGGTAGGTATGCCACACTTGTGTGAAATTTATGCAGAGTGTGGATACTCTCACCATCCTCGTTCTGGGGAAAGGTGGTGTTGGAAAGTCTTCAACCGTGAATTCTATTGTTGGGGAAAGAGTGGCCATTGTCAGTGCCTTCCAGGTATGGATTTTTCTGCATATGCTCACCACTTTAAAGGGTTGTCGAAGAAAAATTAGCTTAAATTTTGTAACCATATTGCTTGAGAGTAAAATTGTTATGGGTTGTGGTTTGTAGTGGACTTAATTAACTGGTTTGTAATTGACACTTTAGCGTCGTTTTCATGTAAAATGTGCAGTCTGAGGCAATGCGACCCTTAATTTGTTCAAGGTCAAGAGCAGGCTTTACACTAAATATAATTGACACCCCGGGGCTAATAGAAGGTGGTTTTGTTAACGATCATGCTCTTGATCTTATAAAAAGGTACCAAATGCTTGATATTGCTTCACTGAGCCTATGTCATATTGCAACTCCTTGTACACAATAGTCTGTCCATTTTAATATCTCTAGGTCATTCTCAAGATTTGTTATTGAAGTGTATTAGTTTATGATATCACAGTTTTTGTAGTGGTTGTGATTAATGATTTCATTGTGGGTCTTCAATCACTTTACGAGACGGGCTCTAAATCAAAGTTATGTGTTGAGGCTATCATGGCAGGTTTCTCATAAACAAGACTGTTGATATCTTGCTTTATGTGGACCGGTTGGATGGTTATCGAGTTGATGACTTAGATTTGCAAGTCACAAAGGCCATCTCTAAAAGTTTTGGGCAACAAATATGGCGAAGGGGTATAGTGGTTCTGACACACGCTCAGTTGTCCCCACCAGATGAGCTCAGGTATGCTGACTTTGTTGACAGAAGATCGGCTATATTGCAAGCTGTAGTCCGTAAAGCTGCTGGATTCAAGAAAAATGATGCTCAGGTGATTATATTAGTATACATACTTCTGACAGAATTTGGAACTGCTTGCTTTAGGTATATGAATAATTTTGTCATGGTCAGTAATGGGTAGCAATGTTCATTAACAATCAACTATTATCTAAAGACCATTCACTGAAATAAGATGATAAGCAGAACAATATGCAGAATTTGTAAGGGATTTCGAGACCTACCTGAACTGCTGTCTGCTCCTGTTGAAGGTGATGACTCCGCGGTTATTCTGATCCGATTACCGGGAAACCAATTCCTCCCAGCCAATCCAGCAAGCTTCTCACCGAAGCTCACTGCCCCCGTGCCCAGAACCTCAAATCAATGTAAAGCTCCTGATTCCCTGGTTCTCCTGCCCTCTGCTCTCCGTCCCCCTTCTCAGCCCCATCTCCGTGATTTTATAACCAGGGCTAAGCGGTGGCCGCCCTGTACACCCATGACTCCACCGCTTACTCCCGCGGTTACAGCTCCCTCCAGCTGTGACTCATCCTCCCGTACAGGCGTCTCTGCCTTCCTTCAGGTTTAGCCCTTTTATACGATGGTTTAGATATAACGCAGGAGGTATTATAAAGTTTTGGCTATCATATATTAACACTATTGTGTTTTAATACAACCATAGACCATACTTTATATTTACTTGATTATATTATTATGTACTTTATTGTATGCTTATTTTGTTTTATTTATATTTGTTCCTAAAATATAAAGTTTATTTATGTTTGTTTTTTTTTTAATATAACTTTAGTACTTAATTAATATTTGATATTAATACTTAATTTTCATTCTATTTTACAAATATCATTTTTATTTATTTATTATATATATATATTTTTATTATTTTAAGGATGGGTCGCTACATATTATCAAAGTTTTGGAGATAGTGATTTCTCAGAGCTGGGTAACTTTGACAGATAATTATCTCCAAAACTTTGATAATAGATATAAATACTTCTGACAGAATTGGAATTGCTTGCTTTAGGTATATGAATAGTTTTGTCATGGTCAATATTGGGTAGCAATGTTCATTAACAATCAACAACTAATATCAAAGTTTTGGAGAGTATTTTTTCAAATCTGGGTAATTCTGATTTTTTTTTCCAACTCAGGTGATTATATATAGTATACATAATTCTGACAGGATTCTTAATTGCTTGCTTTAAGTATATGAATAATTTTGTCATGGTCAATATTGGGTAGCAATGTTCATTAACAATCAACTATTATCAAAGTTTTGGAGATAGTTATTTGTCAAAGCTGGGTTATTCTAATTTTTTTTTAATATATTTCTCATAATCTTTTGAAATGGGGCTTTCTAAATAGTTATTATAACTATGGTAATATTGGCTATGCAATTGTTAATTGTTGAATGCTTGAACTTGTCCATCCACAAGACTTAAGAATAGCATCCAATCTTATTTGAGGGTGGCTAGGTTCTCCTTTCTCTCAAGGCAGACGTGACCATCTTTTCTCTATTCTTTAGATTGATATACATAATAGAATTACACTTTCTTTATCAGCGTGAAAATATAATGAAATCATATTACTGTGGATTCTAATCAATTCTAGTTTTATGCTTAATGCATAAATATATTTCAATGTGATTTTTTCACAGTATGTTTTGTGTAACTATAGTTATTGTCTCTCTACATTTTGGCTGTTTTCCATCAATAAAACCAAAATATACAAAGAAAAAAACTACTAACGTATCTGCAAATCCTTTTACATTTCAGTACTGATAATATTTGCTTACACAAAGGGAATCCTTGCTGAGACCAACCAAAGACCAGATTGGATAATGACATTTGAAGCATTAGAAATAATGAGGCTGCGAGGTGGAATGAAGCAATTCTTATCAAAGCTAACACATTCTCTCCATTTGCTCCACCCAGGCCTGTGTTGTAGGCGAATTGTCAAGTTCTTTTTGGTGCTTCTACTTGGGGAATATATGAATTCTGTTGAAGGAAATTTAACATTAATGATTACAATAACTGATACAGTTGCAACACACAACCTTTCTCATGCTTGAATTCAGCCCTTTGTCCCAATCTCCAATTAGGAATCTTTTAGCAAATTTTCCTACAGGTGATATTCGATTGCATCTTGCATTGTCACTGCATCTGGACTGGAAGTGGTTCTCTGCAGCCACCTATATAAACAAAAGCAGCAGTTATTCTCCATTCTCCTTTCCATTTCCTTGACTAGGAATTATCCAGAATTAATGATTCCATTCCAAATCTCAAATAGAGCCATATGTTTTGTTACTGCACTATCTAGCATCTTAATGCGAGGCCTCACTAAGCAACCTAGATTGAGAGCAACTAATGGAGGGTTACTACTGTCACCTCAGAAACTATTCCGCTTGTTTTAGTGGTTGGACACAGTCCACCACAAGGGAGGTTTCCCTAGTAGATTTTAGTGATCAAGTAATCCAATTTGCATTAGGCTTAATGGCCCCCTTGAGGGTTCTACAAGAAGATTTCACATGGGAATAAGTGTGTGATGCAGGAGCATCCAGACTTAGCCAACAATGTGATTGTCTGTTCACATGTTGTGGCTAACCTTAGATGAATTTCACTGACCTCAGTGGTGAAAGTCAGTTTTGGTAGAGAGGGTTGGATCTCTTGAATTTATCTTTGCTTTAAATATTGTAATAATTAGATCACTGTATTATTTTTAGACTAAGAGATAAGTTGTTAGTATAGGTTTATATTAGAGCTTGAGAATAGGGATTTAATGGTTGAGTGATAAAAATAGAGATTGAGTTGTCAATGCAGTTAGGATAGGATTTGATTCATAAAAGAGGAAAGAATGTAATGACAGAGAAATTAGATGATTGAGAATAGAGTGAGTAAGCGAGAGGTGTGGCGGAGATAGGGTTTGAGATTGAAACAGAGGTCAGACAAAGTGTTGTAATTGAGCCGAGAGGGCCAAGACTCTGTAATTTCCATTTTATTGAATAATTGATTGAAGTGTGGTGTGACGCACTGTTCTGGTGCAGAAATTCAACTGTAGCTGTGTATCGGCGTTCTAGACCTAATCGGGTATTTTCTCTGTTTAAACACTTTATTTATAAATCACAGTCGATTAGTGTTAAGGGTTAATATTGTGCTTAAGCATTAAACCTTTCCTTAAGAGTCTTTCTTAAAAGTATGAATTAAGCACGTGGTAGTATTTGGCAAAGTGGTAAACTATATCTCACGTGCCCGAAAGGCTAGAAATGGTATTTCTAAATTTCACGTGATTAGCCTAAGTGGGTGACACGTAGCACGAGAAAACCACTTTTCTCGCGCGCTCTCGACTTGATATCGATCGTGCAAGAATCTGCGCGAGATGGCGAAACGGCCATTCGATTGGACGGGTCACATCGACGGTGGAGATCGTCCGGGTTAGTTGGTGAGTAAACGACGCGATATCTGTTGGATGTGGAGAAGTGAGATCACCGACGCAGATTGAGGTGCTTGATAGAAGGAGAAGTCAACGAGGGACCGACAGTGATTGGTCAGATAAGCGGAACCCTCAGGGGGGAAATCCACGTACAAAATCTGTTTGTGCGCAGCTGATTGGTTACAAAGTTAATCATTAGTCGAATTACAGACTACCACCTCATTTTCATCAACCTCCTGCGTCATTTTTGGTATCAGAGCACAAAGACTAAGTTTTGCTAGAGTAAACATGCCACCGAGGAGAGAAGCTGGCATAGGTCAGGGGAGACCTGAAGAAAATGCAGTTCTACTGGATGAGATCCGGAATCCTTGTACAAGGATGGAGACAATGGAGACTGCTCAAAGGAGAGCACCTAATGAAGGAGATGCCAGTGCTGCAGAAGAATCTTCTGAGGAAGAAGAAGAGGATGAAAGCGAAACTACCAAAGTTCTCAAAATGTTGGCTAAAGTAAGTGGAAGACCAAAGGTGGAAATACCTTTGTATGATGGGCATCTCAATGTAGAAGAGTTGATGGACTGGATCAGTTCATTAGACAAGTATGCTGACTATGAGGGAGGTTGATGATAAAAAGAAGGTGAAATTTGCAGTTACCGGACTGAAGGGTCATGCAGCCATCTGGTGGGATGAACTACAAACATCCAGAGCAAGAAAAGGAAAGTCCAAGATCAAACAATGGAATAAAATGGTGAGTAAATTGAAAGTTAAATTTATGCCAAAAGATTATCAGTTAAATCTTTTCAGACATTTACAAAATTTGAGGCAAAAAGGAATGACTGTCAAAGAATATACAAAAGAGTTTTATAAGTCGAGTATTAGAGCAGAACACGCAGAGGATGACGTAGAGAAGGTAGCTAGATACATCAATGGGTTGAGGTATGACATACAGGATGAAATCAACTTGCTGAGTTTGAAGACAATTGAAGATGCCTATCAAGCAACTTTGAAAGCAGAAGAGAAGATGTTGAAGAAACGAAATCAAAGGAACAGAGGGAAAAGTTCAGCAAGAGGTAGAGGAACTACCAGACCAAGATTTTAGCATCATCAGAGTGAAGCAGAAGTTCAAGTAGTAGACCACCACAAAGAGGAGATTTTAGTAGAGGAAGATTTGCACTCAGAGGAGAGGCCGAGGAAGAGAAATTCAGTGTTATACATGTGGAGAATGGGGACATGGATCATGGGACTGTCCTCATAATAAAGCAACAAATTAGAGAAATGTGAATGAGGCTGAGGCAAAGGAAGAAAAACCTCAAATTACAAACAAGGAAGAATCACCTGAAGAAGGAGAATATTTGTTTTTGAAAAGGTTATTACCATCCATAAAAAATCCTCCAAGAGAAATTTGCTACACTAGTGCTCCAAAGCGCACATTAGAGAAAAAGACAAGTTACTAGTGTAAGTTGATCTCTAAGTGTGACAATGATCCAACATAAATTGATTTCCCTCTATTTATATGAGGGTAACCACGTTGATTTGCCCTAATTTAACCTAAAATCCCTAAAATAATAATAAATTATGACTACAATTTGGATAGATCACAACCTAACCCCAAAGATAGCTAAACCAATGATATAACATAAAATCATGCATCAACTAACCCACATATGTCAGTTAAATGCTCTCTAAGGGTGTTGTAATCCTCCAAAAGGTGCGCTTCTTCATGAAAAGTGCAACAAATGGCTCCAAGGGGTGCATCTCATCCCAAAATTCATGTATCCTCATCTACTACATGCCTAATCATCTAGCATAGCCTCCTCAACCCAATGTCATCCATAAGGGTGCTTACACCATCCTTTGAAGCTTCAAGAAGGGGATGTCATCATGCTAGGGCATGGTGCCATCATGGTGAACAATGTACAGTCCCCTCTAAAGGGGTCCCATTTCGTCATCAACATCATCAAATATCCTACAAAACAAGGTGAACAATGTGCAGTCCCCTCTAAAGGGGTCCCATTTCGTCATCAACATCATCAAATATCCTACAAAACAAGTTAACGTCCATCAAGTAGTTGTAGTGTCAGCTTGGGGGTGTCTTGCTATCTCTGGGGTACAGTTTCTCTGAAGGCAATGTCTTTTGGCTTTGAAGGATAGTATGAGGTCTTGGAGGTAGGTGAGAGTGTCATCAACTATTTCAAGTCATCCCATGGTCAACACTTCTCAATAAGAGCTCAATATCCTCTATCAACGTGCTGTGTCATCATCAATGGGGTTGAATGTCCTTTTGGAAGTGTTGGAGAAGCATCATACAAACCCATAAGGGATGGTAGTTGTACATGGGAACAAATATCTAACACATACTCATAAAATCAAGTGAGATCAACATCATGGGTGCAAGAACCATAAGAGTATCAAAGTGGGGTCATATTCAATGTTAAAGGCATCAAAGCACTTCACACAAGTATCATTGTCAAATGTCTTAAGGGGTAGAGACCAAGCTATAATTTGGCTTTTTTTTGCTTTTCATCCCTAGCCATTTGTTTTGCATTTTAACATTTGGCTCATGTTCTTCCCTTTCTTATTACTACATCAACCTTGGGTGGAGACAAAGCTCCAATTAAGCCCACTGATGCTAGAGAACTATCAAAATTGGAAACAAGAGATGAAAAGGCACTTGCACTATCGAGATTTTCAATCATCGATGAGCTATATATTCATATTCAAAATGTATTTGATACTTGGATGACATGGACAACTTTTTAAAAGATGTTGGATACTCAATCCGAATCCAAAAGGGTTGAGCTTCATATTAAATTACTCAATCAAAAAATGGCTAAAGCGGGATATGTTTTGGAGTACATCTCTCATTTGAAAAATATTGAACTCTTGAAATTTGGTTTTAAAGATGTCGAAGAATGTTTAATGACCACAATTCTGATGAAAGATTTATTGCCCTCCTATAAATATTTTCTAGAAACATTACAAATTGCTGATAAGCTAGAAAATCGAACTTTTGATTCCCTTAGTGACTTGTTGGTCCAATAAGACATTTGGTAAAAAGAACTTCGGAGAAGATCTTCTCTTTACCATCTCAATGAAAGGAGAAATATCAAGAGGGAGAGACTCATCAAATGAAAATACAAGAGAAAGAGGTACTTATAATGAAAATACAAGAGGAAGAAGCTCATACAATACATGAGGAAGAGGTAATTATAATGAAAATACAAGAGAAAGAGCCTGATGTAATGACAATTATATAGGAAGAGAAAGAAGTCAAGACTTTGGCTGTGGTTTGTGGAAGAAGCCAAGAGGGAAGAATAAATGATCTAAATCAACAATACTCCAAGTGATATCAAAAACATTTTCGAAAAGGTGAAGAACAACTCAACCTAGATGCAAAAGATGTCTTCGCATCGACATATGACAAAAGATTGTAGAACAAGAAATGAGAATTTGCTGAAGAATAAACAACATTTCAAGTCTAATGCTTCAATATCAGCTTAGTATGCAGAAAATGAAAAAGATGATTATGTATTCACAACAACTGAAGAGAATGAATGTGCAGATTCAGTGTTCACCAACAAGTTGCTATCAAAAGAATTTGAAGACAATTGAATACTTGATGCATGAGTTATTCACATATGTGCTACAAGAAAGATTATTTCTGGACACATCAAGATATAGAACTCAATGCAATTTATCAGGCTGATGACACAACTCATACACCTCAAGAAAAAGGATTAGTCTGATTTTCTCTTCCAGGAATTGGAAAAGTATTACTTTCAAATGTATTGTAACTTGCAATATTCTAGAAAAAAATTATTGTCCTTTGTACTCATTGGACAAGGAGGTCATCAGATCATCATGGAAGATGGATGGATTAGAATCATTTCAGTTAAACAAAACTTCAAAACAATAATGAAGGGATATGAAGATGAAAAAATTCTAAGTTCATAAGGAACAATTATTCCTCACAAACAAGATTTGGCAGCATCAATGAATTTATCTGCTAGCTTTCTCAAATTATGCCATTATAGATTTGGCCACTTGAATTTTGATAGCCTCAGTAAACTTAAAGTAGATGAGATAGTTAAAGAACTGCCCCATTTCAAAAAGGAGATTGCTAAGTGCAAATGTATTACTAGAAAACAAAAGGTATCCTTTCCCCACAAGGACATGGCAATCAAACCGATGTTTGCAAGTAATCCATAATGGCATTTGTGGTCCTATGAAATCCTCTCTTGGTGGATGGAGATACTTTTTTCTTTTCATAGATGATTTTACAAGAATGACTTGGGTGTATTTTTTAAAGGAGAAATCAAAAGCCGTTGACAAATTCATACAATTTCGATAATTAGTTGAAGATTCCAAGGAAAAGATTGGCACATTAAGAGCAAAGAATGAGGGCAAATTCACTTCAAATGAATTCCATGATCATTACATGGAAAATGGAATAAAAAGACAATTGACTAGTTCTTATAGTCCACAATATAATCGACTTATGAAAAGAATGAATCACACACTGGTGGGAATGACTAGATCTATGTTATAATTAAGGGGTTAAGTACAAAGTATTGGGCAGAATTAGTGCATAGAACAATTTATCTAAGGAATTGATCTCCCACATCAACCTTGAACAAATAATTTTTGAGTTTTTGGCTTCACTTGCTATGCCCTAGTTCCTAAGGAAAAGGGACTAAGCTAGAAAATCACAGTATTAAATGCATTCTTCTTGGCTATTCAGATCAAAAGAAAGGAACAAGTTGCTATCTAATGGGAAATTTATTATTAGTTGGGATGTTGTCTTTGATGAGATAGAAAGTTAGATAGTGCAAGAGCTTGATAATATCCTGAATCACTTGGAAAAGAAGGTAGATAAAGCAAGTCCTCTTAGAAAATCAAATTAGATTGAGAAAGACATAGTCCCTAGTATGAATATTCATGAATTAGAAACTCTTCTTCAAACGATGATTCCTCAACACAGGACAAATCTGCTGCAATAACTTCACCATAGGAACAACATAGCAGACTAAATTGTTTTACACAATTACTAAAAGATATTCATGAATATGAACATAACAAATCAGGGACTAGAAGTTCAACTTAGCCAAAATTTTCCTTAGTATCTCATGATTCCATTAAACTGACAACTTTTGTGGAAGTAATGAAGAATAAGAAATGGTAGCAAGCAATGGTGGATGAATATGGCTTGGTAATTGATAATGGAACATGGAAACTTGTTGATTGTCCAACAAATGTTAAACCATCGACTATAAATGGGTTTACCGAATTAAGTATAAAGAAAATGGCCATGGAGATAAGTATAAAGCAAGAGTTATGGCTAAAGGATTTCACCAAAAAGAAGGGATTGACTATGAAAAAACATTTGTTCGAACAACAAAGTGGAACACAATAGGAATGGCGATAAATATGGCTGCATAGTATGATTAGACACTTCATCAAATGGATGTGAAAAGTGCTTTTCTTATTGGTGATTTAAAAGAAGTCCGTATGACTGAACTTCCAGGATTTGAAGTTGAAGGGCAAGAGTATGAAGTTTGTAAACTCATCAAAGCTTTATATGGCTTCAAATAGGCACCCAAACCATGGTGTGCCAAAATGGATGGATACCTTAGGCATTCTGGTTTTCATCATAGTGAATCTTATGATACTCTATATATCTGGATGAAAGGTTGAAACTTCGTCATTGCTGTTCTTTATGTTGATGACTTGATCATTACAGGAAGTCAGGAAGATCACATCAAATGGGTGAAAAAAATACTTTAAAAGGAATTCAAAATGATAGACTTGGGGCCACTTCGATACCATCTTTGAGTGGAAGTTTCACAACAACATCATCAAATCTTCCTTAGTCAAACCGAGTATGCTACATAATTGTGGAAGAAGTTTGGCATTAATACATAAATCTTATCTTACTCCTATGGAGCAAAACTTCAAACTTTCAAAGTTTGAAGGGGGGAATTGGTGAACAATACAATCTATAGACAATTGATTGGTAGCCTCACTACTCATCCAAATTTATTCTATGTAGTTAGCATTCTTTCCAAATTCATGCGAGCACCAACCAGAATGCAGATAAAAGGATCCTGAGGTACATACAAGGAACAAAAGATTTTGGGCTTCTCTGTAAGAACAACAAATTTACACTTACTGCATATTCAAAAGTAGATTTTGAAGGTGATATTGATGATGAAACATCTACATCAGGTTATTTAATAAATATGGGTTTAATAATGGTTTCTTGGAGCTGTGAAAAGTAGGTAACAATGGCAAAGTCTTCAACAAAGGCAAAATACATTTCAGCTTGGGAAGCAGACAAAATACATTTCAGCTTGGGAAGCAACACGTGAAATTTTCTGGCTACATATAATCTTGCAGGATCTTGATGCTATTAAAAAAACACCAACTGCTCTATTAATTGATAATCAATCCACAATAAGAATGGCCAAGAATCCAACTTTTCATAATATGACCAAGCATGTTGAAACCAAGTATCATTTCATTAGGACTCTCGTCAACAAGAGCATCATCAAGCTAAAATATTGTCCATTTGAAGATCAAACTTCAGGGATTTTCACTAAACCATTAGGAAAAACAAAATTCACCAAGTTTACAGAAGAACTTGGCATTTGTAAAAATAAACTTTAGGATTAAATGTGGGAATGTTAACCTCATAATCCTAAAGCTTATTTCTTTATTTAGTTAGCTTTCCTAGATAGTTTTCCAAGGTGAAGCAAGGGCACAAATGTACAACTAATGTGTTTTATCATCCAATTCAACCTGTGATCCATGTTAGAATGCCTTTAAACATTAAATGAAAGCATTTGGATACAAAATTGATCAATGTCCCTCACAATAGGTGACCAACCTTCATCATGTGAGCAAATAAAATGAATGACTGCATTGACTAGAGAGTGGATGAGAGGCACATGAGGTTGACTAGCTGTGGATCATCATAGGGTTATTGGCTGGCCAACTGCGTCACAAGAGAAAATGTTTCTCCTAGGGTTACACAAACATTTGGGTGGGTAACATTTCTCTCATCCTCTTTGCCATTGGATCCCTTATATCTAGGCTATGATACTTTTCTAATCTCAAGTTTGAACACATTTCAGCCATAGTTTTCATACCATTTGAGCTGGGTTGAATTGCTAGTGAGAAATTTAAGAATTGAGGTCCCTTCGACCTCCTGAAATGTAAAATCTTCTTTTGCTAGAATGAATGTCAAAGTTGGGTTGGCAATTGAGCCTTCATGGCTTTGAGTTATTATTTTGCCCATCCTTATTTTTTGTTTCCTTAAATTCACATTAAAGTTCATTACCTCAGTCATCCCTACTTTGATTCCGTTGTGTGGATCTATCTTTTGACGTATGGTGAAGTGAAATAAACTACTCCTCTAAAGCCCTCCTCTATCTAATATGGCATTTGGATGCTAGATTTCCAGATAAATTTACATCATAGTTCAAAGATCATGAATAATAAATGTAAGGATCGCTATCAATCTGAAGTGAGATGGTGGAAAAATTGATTGTTGGCTTGTGCCATGCAATGACATCCCTTCCTTGATTTGTACACGTCCTTTGACTTAACCTAGGAAAGAGGGTTTTCTATTAACATTGGGAAAGGTTTCTGTTAATCATGTTTTCTAATATGAATATTGCTATGACTAGAATGTAGTTCCTTGGAAAACTGGAACCAAGGTCTTAATAAAAAAAGGTTTCTTACTCTACATTGTATTCATTATAGACTTTCTATGTAACTTTTCTTTTGCCAAATACCATGGTGGGTAGTCTGTCACGAAAGTAAATGGTGTTTTTAGTACTTGAGACTAAACCATTAGACGAACATAAAGGTTTACGAGAGATTTTTCGGCGTAAATCACAAGATCTATCATTTGTCGACGCGTTTCGAACCAACTAGTGTGGTTCATCGTCAGGACAAGTTGAAGAGTTGGACCCAACTTTGCATGTTAAATAGCTTGAGCAGAGCCTCCAACGGCTAACTAGGCCAACGACTAAATTGGACTAGGGACCTTATATAAATAATCTAAATTAATAAGGGACTTTGCCTCTAAATAAATATATATAATTTAATTTAATTGGTTGTTAATTTTAATAAATATATAAATAATTTATTTTCATTGGTTAATATTTTAATAGTTAGTTAAAGGGGATTAACTAATAAATACAAAGAAAATAAAATAATAAAAATAAAAATAAAAAGTATCATTAACTATTTATAGAGTTATCATATAAATATTGGAATAAAACCTATGGAAAATAAAAATAAAAGTATCATTAACTATTTATAGAGTTATCATATAAATATTGGAAATAAACCTATGATTAACAATTTTCAGAGCTTCAAAAAAAATAAAAATAAAAAATAAAAAATAAAATAAATCAATAATATAAAAAATAAATAAAAATAATAATAAAATAAATAAATAACCAAAAATAAATAAATAATAATACAAAAAAATAAAAAAAATAAAATAAAAAATAAAAATAAATAAATAAATAAAAATAATACCTAAAAATAAAATAAATCAATCAACAAATAATAAAATAAATACATGAATAAATAAATATTAATACTAACAAATAAAAAAAAAAAAAAAAATAAATCAATAAAAAAATGAATAATACCAAAAAATAAAATAAATAAATAATACAAAAAAATAAAAATAAATAAAATAAAATAAATAAATAAATAAATAAATAAATAAAATAATACTTCAAATAAAATAAATCAATCAACAAATAAATAAAATAAGTACATGAAATAAATAAATAGTTAATACTAAAAAATAAAATAAATAAATAAATAAATAAAACTAAAAATAAAATAAAATTTGTAAATATTAATTTATAAAAAGATGAGACAAGAAACGAGGGGAGGGGAGGAGGAGGGGCGGAACGGAAGAAAGCGGCTAGGAAGAGAGTTGGGACCCAACATCGACTGATCTTCCAACCATCCTCTCTATTGAGATTGCATGGCCTCTTTTCAATCTCCGGAGCTTCCCTGAATTTTCGATGATGGAACTGTGAAACTCTAGCAATGACACTAGCTTCCTTAATACAAACATGATAATTGTTTTTTTCCGCATGCTCAGCTAAAGCTGAAGACTTTGATCTCCTATGCTTAAGGTCAGCTGCGTGTTCACTAATCCTTTGACTGATGGAGCGACCTATCTCACCAATATAGGGGGTCCCACAGGAACAAGGGATAATATATACCACTTTCATATCTTTAGGGTCGATAGGATCGTTTGCTGATTTAAGGGACATCCGAATGGTGTTAAGGGGCCTAAAGGTTACAGGGACACTATGCATCTTCAGAATCCTTACAATCTTATCAGTAGTCCCCTGAACAAACAGAAGATGGACACTTGGAACCTGCTCCTTCGACTCCCTTTTAGCAAGAGAATTCTTGGCAGCTTTTAGGAAAGCCTTTTGTCCCATGTATCTACTATAACCTTTCTCGACAAAGACATCAAGGAGATGGGATTTTTCTTTCTCAAAACTCTTATTATCCGAGATCCTTAGGGCCCTAGTAGCAAGGGTATTGAGAACTCCCATCTTCTGAGCAGGGAAATGGTGGGAACTGGCATGAAGATACTGCTCCGTATGCATTTTCTTTCGAAAAACTTGGTGGGAGAGGGAGCCATCACTATTCTTAGAAATAAGAATATCAAGGAAAGGGAGGCACCCATCAACTTCCTGCTCTTTAGCACTACAAACTAGCTATATGAATTTTCCAAGATCTGGTGGCATGAGAAATCATCAAGGTTTTGCCTTCAATCATTCACATCGGTTATAAAATTGTCTAAATCACAAATGTGTTATAGGCTAGCGATGTTGAATACAAGTGGAATATCAACATTTGATCAAGAAGGAAAGGTAAAACCAAGTGAAGCACCACTCGTATAAGACCTGCGAGTACTTGCTTAGCGAGCCAAGTCACTTCCATAGAAATCGTGCTTTAAGACCCGAACTCGGTGGGTTTTTTATTAAACCCGTCTACCCGTATAAGACCAGCGGGTTTGCCACAAGACCAACATCAGACCCGTTCACCCTCAAAAGGCAATTTTTTTTGGATTTTTTTCTTTTTTTCTTTTGCTTTTTTGGAAATGAGGTGGAGGGAAAGGGAAATTGTAGGGAAGAAAATGCTTAATAAGCACCTCTTTCCCTTCCATTTGTCATTCACTTGTTTCTATGAGTGCTAAGTGACTCCATTGCATAGTGAAGGAGCTCTTGGAGGAGGCTAAAGGAGGCTTCATCAGATCAGACCCAACTTCAGGTAGGATTCATGAACCTTGTTTGAATGTTTTCCATGTAAATTTTTTAAAATTTTTTGTATTCAATTTTGTTTTTGTTTTTGTTTTTGTTGTTTTCAATTTTTTTTTAAGTTTGCAAAGTTTTTTGACCCTGTGGCTGAGTTTCTCAGCAACACAGGGTTGATGTGTGGTTGAGAAACTCAGCCATAGGGCTTGTGGGCTGAGGAGGATTGTGGTTGAGAGACTTAGCCACATGGCCTGCGGGTTGAGTGTGGCTGAGAAACTTAGCCACAAGCCCAAAAAAAATTGCAAAGTAAAAAAAAAATTCAAAACCAAAAAAATAATATCAATTAAATTTTAATTTTTTATTTTTATTTTTCTTCCAAATTCTGTCACCATGCCACCAAAGGGTTCTAGAAAGTCTTGTGATTTGACATGGGCACATGGTCAACGAATCATTGCTGGTAATGACCACCATGTCAAGTGCAATTATTGCAATGCCACAATGCATGCAGGCATAAACAGGCTAAAATACCACCTAGCTAGATGTTGTAAAAATTGCCCTGATGAAGTCATTACTGAAATGGCAGTTGCTTTGGAAGCCATTAAAGAAGAAATTTCTAGGAGCGAAAAAAGGAAGGATCGGATTGTTGGGATATGTAGATCTTCATCTTAGAGTGAAACACATATTCAAAGTCCAGGTATTGATAACTCCTCTTCAAGTGTTGTGGAAAACAAGAGTATAACCCCTTCTTTCTTTAGTCCTCGTACAACTCCAGGATCTCAACCAACCTTGGATAGTCTTAGTGAAAAGAAGAGGAAGGAGGCATATATGGCAGTGAGGAGGTTTTGGTACCATAACAGTCTTTCATTCAACTATGCAAAGTCTTATTTTTATCAGCCCATGGTGGATGCCATTGCAAATGCTGGCCTTGGATACAAAGCCCCATCTTATAATGCACTTAGGAGGAAAGAGCTAGATGAGGAGCTTGAGTGTGTCAAGGAACAATTGGAGAGCATTAAAAGCTCATGGAAATTTACAAGCTGTACAATTATGTCTGATGGGTGACAGATTATAGGGGTAGAACAATAATAAATCTTGTTGTAGCTTGCCCTAAAGGAACCATGTTCCTAAAATCCCTTGATGCATCTGCAAATGTAAAAGATGCACATTTTATTTTTACATTGTTGGCTGATGTGGTGGAGGAAGTTGGGGTTGCAAATGTTGTCCAAGTAGTCACGGACAATGAAACAAATTATGTGGCAGTTGGAAGGTTGCTTTGTGCCAAATATGCCACCATTTTTTGGACTCCATGTGCTGCCCATTGCATAGGCTTAATACTAGAGGACATTGGGAAGTTGGAGTGGGTGCAAGATGTTTTGCAAGAATGCAAGCAAATTACCAAGTATATATATAATCATGCTTGGGTGTTGAACCTTATGAGGGAATTCACACAGGGTGAGCTTAGTCGCCCAACTGTCACACGCTTTGCTACAAACTTTCTTTCCCTCCAAAGCCTTTTGTATGAGTACCAAGCTTTGAGAAGAATGTTTTGTAGCCAGCACTAGGTATTTTGGAAAGATATCACAAAACCAAAAGCATTGTTTGTGAAAGCATCTGTCTTTGGTGATAGTTTGTGGGACAAAGTCACTGAGATTGTCAGCTTCACTGAGCCCCTTTTGAAAGTCTTGAAATTGATGGATGGAGAGAAACTTTCAATGGGATATATTTATGAGGGCATGGACAGGGCCAAAGAGGCCATCAAGACTTTTTATAAGGGAAATGAATCTAAATATATCCCTTTATGGAAAATTATTGGTTCTAGGTGGGATAGGCAACTACATTCACCATTGCCGGCTTATAATGAGGGGTCTAGCATATCTCAATCCGAGCTTATTCTGTAATGAGGGGTCTAGCATTCAAAGAGATCCCGAGGTGATGAGAGGTGTCATGATATGCATTGAGAAGATGTTCCCATATCAAGATATTCGAGACAAAATCAACATACAACGAGATATGTACAAGGAAGCATCTGGTAAGTGAAAATTGTTAGAACTTAGCTTGTAATTTTGCTAGTTCTCTTTTATATGTTTTGCATTGCAAACTGATAACCTTTGTTGTTATTGGTGGATAGATTGTGGCATTGAGGCACCACAATCACAAGAATTCACCGTCAGAATTTTGAGTCAACCCTGTATTGCTTCTTCTTGTGAGCGCAATTGGTCAGTGTTTGAGCACATCCACAACAAAAAGAGAAACAAGTTGGAGCATGAGAGGTTGGAGTAGTTGATTTTCATCTATTGCAACCTTTGAATGCTCACAAAACAAGTGCAACCAAAGGATACATATCCAATTTTATTGGATACGATTGATTTAGAGTCTGATTGGGTTGTGGAGGAAGAGTCCCTTGATTTGAGTTGGCTTGATGAAGAGACTGAGGATCTCTCTAGTTTGCCATCTCAAATGGAGACTCCAAATACACCTGCCTCACAGTTGCTTCAACCTTCAGATGTTAGCACTAGCTCCACGAGGGCTTATTGTAGGTGTAGTCGTCCATGAGTGATGAGACTCAAGATTGTCATGAGACAATCATTTATCATTTATGACATATGTATTTGGATTTTGAACTTGCTGACATTTTTGATTTTAATTATGGAATCGTGAGTCCTTTTCTTACTTAGTATCTAAATGTTTTGCTTACAAAAATCGAATACGTTATGTTGCACTTTTATAGATATGAGATGATGTTATGAATTATTGCATATATTTTGGTTTTTATAACTTGTAAGGATTGGAATCGTCATTAGTTTATTTTTTGTGCTTAAAATTTACCATATTTTAGCGCTTTTTTTTTGTTTATTCTGTATTTTGTCGAGTCTTGTATGGGTCGTTCTCGAGTCTTATACGAGTTGACGAGTCAATAGTGTGATGAGTCTTACATGATTATGAGTCGTGCAACATTGGTAAAAACCTCTAAAAGGCTGACTTATCAAAAAGGAACCTCGAGTATTACGTGAAAGATGATCCAAGGGAGAACATAATAACAAGAATGTGAGAAAAAATGATTATATTGACCGAACTAGTTTTGATCTTCAATGGTCTTATCAGTGATACCATGCTAATTCTTACAATAGAGGCCCTTTTAAGGATTGCGAAAAGGCATAGACTTAGCCTATTTTTGGGGAATCCTAGAGAGAGCAAGGATCCTAAAAGTCATTATGTTAGAATTTTGTTGATGAACAATTGAAACTCTGCCCTATTAGAGGAGACAACATGATAGTTACAAAAACAATGAAATCATGCAAAAACTTCGAGCTTATAAACATAAATTCAATGTTTTTTGTGTTCATAGTGCTTGGTGGAAAAGTAGTAATTGAAAATGGCTAAGGCCCTTGAACAACCTATGTGTGAACCTAAGTGAGTATGCCTTGGATTTGTGGCACCCATATTTACCTATGTTATCTTTGTAGGCTTCCCATATTTGCTCCTTTGCATGATCCATAGCCTCATAGATGTAGCACATGGCCAATTTTTCCCCATCGACCACCTGTAACACCTTCAACATCTACGAACTTTTTCCAAAAAGGGTTGTCAAAAACTTTCTTTTTGGTGTCTTTGCCATCTTGTCTATGAGCCCACCAAGATGAATTCCATTCACCATAAGAAAACATTTTTTGCAAGTTTTGATGTTGAGAATTGAGAGATTGCAATCTAAGGAAGTGAGCTGAAAATCTTGTAATGGTAGGCCTAATAAGCTCCTTTCCCTCGGTGCTTTTCCTCCTTTGGCTCAATACCCATGAGTGGTTGTAGATGTGTCTTTTGATACACTTGACGTGCTTTATAATGTTATTGACCGACTCCACTTTGCTTATGTCCACAAGCATGAGGTCTATGCAATGTGTAGCACCCGGGGTCCAAAATATGGTCTTATATTTGGACTCTAGCATCTTTTCAACATGAACATAGTTTGAGGCATTATTTGTGATGACCTACACAAGATTCTGCTCCCCTACAACCCTAATCATCTCATTCAAAAGCTCAAATAGAAGGTTTGCATCCTTCACCCTTTTATATGCATCAATTGATCTCAAAAATGTGGTTCCTTGAGGGCAAGGAATAAGGAAATTAATGATAGTGTAGTTCTTTCCATCAGTACATCCATTTGACATGATGTGTCTTGTGATACACTTGACATGCTTTATAATGTTATTTACCCACTCCATTTTGCTTATGTCCACATGCATGAGGTCTATGCAATGTGTAGCACCTGGGGTCCAAAATATGGTCCTATATTTGGACTCTAGCATCTTTTCAGCATGAACATAGTTTGAGGCATTATCTATGATGACCTACACAAGATTTTGCTCCTCTACAACCCTAATCATCTCATTCAAAAGCTCAAAAAGAAGGTTTGCATCCTTCACCCTTTCATATGCTTCAATTGATTTAAAAAATGTGGTTCCTTGAGGGCAAGGAATAAGGAAATTAATGATAATGTGGTTCTTTCCATCAGTACATTCATCTGATATGATGTGTCATGTCCCCATTTTTATTTTCCTCCATACTATAGCCAGGGTGGATTTCCATGGCATAGGATGGTTAGGTCAAGGGAGTAGAATTATGTCATTAAGGGTCTCGGGGGAGTTTTGAGGAGTTTCTTTGGGATCCGATGGCATTCGCTTGGTATATTCCATCATCCACACAACTTGCCTTTTGTTCTGTTGCATTCTGACAACTTTCAGAAAACAGGGATATTATTGAGCCAAACTCAATTAATTACACTTAAGGTGGCATTTCGAGAGGAATACTTTATGGAACACCTTAGTGTATTAGCTCGTTGGAACCAAAACGAGAAGATCTACAAGATGAGATGGTGGGAAGTGACTTTCAGTGGCTTGAGGAGGGATGGTGGCCAATTTACCATTTTCCCAAATTACAAAGGTATTATTAATAAAATATGAAGGAAGAAAAAAGGTACGTGATTAAAATAATAATAAAATAAGACTTCTAGAGGGGTCCATCAGATTTGTAAAAGAGGAGGAGACTCTTTGAGGACATCTTGGATTTGAGTATTTTCTGTGGAGAGGTTTTGGGAATGTGGTTCTCAACTTCAGTAGCTGCAAGACGGAAACCCTTGGGTGATTCAGTGATAGTGGGCGAGCACCCATCTCTCTTCTTGGTGAATTCATCTAGAATCCATAGGTTGTAGCTGTAGTTTAGATTTTGGAGGCCCAGCTTCAACTTTTAGCAGATATTTGTGGGAAGCCATTCTCTCAACCATTTCTAGCATTATATGTGCTCTTCTATTTAATAAAATAAGGCTGAGTTTTCTGCATGATTATCTTGTCAAATCTTCAATTGCAGATTCTATTTCATGTTTTTGCCATTTTTTTGTGGTTGAATTTGTGCAAATGGTTTAAGGAATTGACGGTTTAAATTTCTAAGCAATTGTCTGCAATTTTTTATTATAATTGGGACATTACAGAGGTATCAAAGCTGGTTTTCCTACCAGCCTGAGGGTTTTATTGCAGATCAACTTGGGAGAAGAACAAAGGTTTTATTTCTTCTAATTGTCGGAGCCAATTTTTATTGCAAAATATCAAGGTTGTGTTGACCACTACGGGTCAACTACCCATAGCAGTACTCCCCCTTTTTCACAAAAGGGATAGCGCTTGAGCGACGTGTCCGTGCCTGTCATCATCAGCTTGATCAAATTGTTTTGTAAGTCTGCATGTGTAAATTGTAAATAATCTTAGCATATCTGAGTCATTTATGTAAATTGCCTAGGTGGATCTAATTTTCTAGTGATAATCTACGTTTCGGAAGGTTTTTTGTCTCACCGATCCATGATCGACAGAGTTTTCCTTCAGCCTAACCCCAAAGCCAGAATGAATTTTGTCATTAGAATCTTAGGGGAATCCTAGTGCATTGATTTGCTAGATAATATTTGGTCGCAGAATTGGGTGGTCCATGAGGGTCTATGACAAATGGGTTGTCCCCTTTGAGATGTAAAATTGTAAAAGTTATGATGTAAAGTGTTTTGAGGGTTAGAAAATGTTTTAATCCCCTCATAAGTCCTAGGTCCTAGGTGATTTTTCCAAAGGCTAAGTTCGAGGATCCAAAACTGAAAATTAAAAAAGTAAAAAAATTAAAAAATAAATAAAAATAATAATAAAATTTAAAAATTTAAAAATATAATTAAAAAAGAAATAAAATAAAATAAGAAAAATAAAATAAAATAAAATAAAATAAAATAAATAAATAAAATTAAAAAAATAAATAAATAAAATTAAAAAAAATATAAAATAATAATAAGTCAATTTTTTGAGTAAATAAATGCACAATTTTAATTTTTTAATAGATTAAAATGCATTTAAAAATTCGACGGATGAGATTAAAAGAAATCTTGATCCTCATCGATGGTTGAGATTAGTTTGACTTTGGATCACTCGAACTAGCCGTTGGGAATTTTTCCTTTAAATAGGGTGCTAGGGGTCATTTGAGATCAGATTTGATCCGAGGGTCTGGTGCTAAAGAAATATTTCTTGTAGTCACTTTTTGTGCAATAAAGAAAGATTTTGGGGTTAAAAATCTTGCTGGTGTTACTCTTCTGGAAATGCTGTAAGACCTTTTATTTTTTTGCATAATTTTATTTTTAGTGATCGATAATAGCTTGATGAAGATTGATTCAGACACAGGTATCTTGTCTGATTTGTGGGGTTTGAATGATAGTTTAGATTCTGAAATATAATGGTAGGTATCTCCATTTGATCTGGATTTCACTATTGTTTTTCCCCTCTATGTTAATGGTTGATTTTAAGTTGTGCAGGAAATCTTAGTTTTGAGTTTACCGAGCGTTAGGGGAAGTTTTCAGTTGAACCAGCGAACACCTGGATTGTATTTTCTGAAAGAGCCTAGCCAGTTCTTGATCCAGGGCTTATCATCTGAAATTTTTTATGAATGCATGCAGGGTTTTCTGAAGTATCTCACAATAAGTTTAAAATTCTGAAAATATTACTATGGATTATTAACAAATCTGGCTGCTTAGAGTCATTAATCTGTAAATACTGTAATTTTTTAGTTGATTTAGGGTTTTCAGTTTTGTTTCTTGCATATTATTTTTGGGTGTTCCGTTTTTTGCCATTACAGGTTGTAGGTACAGGTTTTAAGAAAATTTTTAAGGTTTCCATCAGGCAATCTGGAGTAGAAAAGATTTAAAATTTCAGTCAAGTTTCTGGGCTACGGGTTTGCTACATGCGTTTTCATTTTTCATTGTTGCTGAAGGTTTCATTACTGTTACGGAGAAATTTTCTGAATTTTTTTTTTGGCATCCTTTGCTACCCTTCCTTTGCACGCAAGCTTTTTTGCTGGCCATTCTCACGATCCACACATTTTTGTACACCGGTAAACGATTCCCTCTGCTAACGTATTCCATTCTTCAAATGCTGTCCTCTGCTCCCTTATCCCTCCTTCAGCTCCTCTCTCATCTGCGCAGTCCATTATTGCCGTACGCAGCCTCACCTGCCCAACTTGTGTGCGCCCTTCCTCCATTCTTCACTACTCGTTCTTCTCACCGCAAACCCGTCGAAACTCCCCATCGCTCCTCCTTTTCCTGTGTAAGTCTATATCTCACCATCCCTGTTCATCAAGCCTCATCCCTCAAACATTGCCAAAGTCCGCTGCGTTTTTCTTTTCCTCCAGCGTGCATTCTCCTTCAACCTACGGTTTCCAAACCTGTGGTTTCCTTTAGCTGTTGCATCGATCCTCATTTCCTAGCTCCCTACGCTGCTCCTATCACTGTGTCTACTATGCGTTGCCTCCGCCTTCATAACCAGCGTTGTAGCTGCCACTTGCATATGTTTTTATTTTTCGCATCCCTCCTTCCCTCACACGTCCACCCCTCAAAATCTTCTGGAATCCGCTGTCCGTCCATCCACCTGCGGCCCGAGGTCCTTGCATCCTTTATTGTAGCTCCCTTATCGCTGTCAAAGCTAAAACCTGCAAGCACAAACAAAGCATTCAATTTTTTTTTTTCATATTCTACGTGTTTTGTTTAGCGTTTCATTTAAAAATTAAAATTTTAGCTTTAGATTTAGACGTGTTAGTTTTAGATCTATTAAATCTATGTTTTAATTTTAGATTTAGATTTCTTTAAAAATTAGATTTAATTTTGTTTAAATTTTGATTAAAGAAAATAATCTCATATAAAAATCATAAATGATTTAAAAAATATAAAAAAGGTTCTTTTTCATTTTTTGTTTAGAATAGATTTTAGTTTTATTTAGATTTTAGTTCTTCTGTTCTTATTTTTTGATTTTAGAATTTTAAAAAAAGAAGAAGAAGAAGTTAAGTTAATAAAGGGTTAGTTTTTCTTTTATGATTTATTTGGATTCAAATTTTGATTTAATTTTTAAAGTTAGATTAAAAAAAAATTAAATTTCATAAAAGGTTAAAATTTTTTTTTTTAGACTTTAGTTAGGATTTTAGTTTTGTTTAATTTTAGATTTAAAATATTATTTAAAATTATAAAAAATTATTTATGGTTTTTAGATCAGATTTAATTTAGGATCTTGTTCTATTTTGATTTTTTTTAAGCTTAGAATCATAAAAAATATATAAAAATTATAAATTTTGAAAAAGCTTAACAAAAATTTGAAAAATTCATTTTTGGTGTTTCTATGTTCCATTTCTCTATAGTTAAAACACACTTAATGTTTATTTTGAAGTTAGCTATGTGAAAGTGGTAACTGGGCAACATTTAAATTTTATGATCATTTAAAGCATTTAATTTTTCTTGAAGTTTAATTGTTGGATCATCGTTAAAGCATTGTGAATTTACTGGATATCTTGCATTGCTTGAGTTATTTGATGATAAATGTTTGTTTTACATGGTTCATATTTCTGCAGCATTTAATCATTTAATCATTAACTCCATAAGGCATTGGTCCATTAATTTCTAAATAAGTCAAGTGCTTGTTTCGCCTTGTTGTGTCTCCCAACCCAACTGGTCCACAGTTGGTCTTCATTCATCCCATAGGGTCTACCCCCCTAAGCCGTGGGAGACGGCTTAAACAGAGAGATCGGGGATCAGAGTGACAACCCCTGTCTGAGCCTTGTTGTGACAATCTGTGCGACAACATTTTTTGCTGCTGTTGCTGGGGATACTTTATTCTCGGTGTTTCAACGACTTTTTATCATTCATCGTTCATCTTTCTATCATTCGTTTGAGTCGGCAACGCCAACATTTTTTGGCGCCGTTGCCGGGGACAGAGTATTTTCTGTCCTTGGTTTATTCGACATTCATCATTCTTTCATCTTTCTCATCTCTCATTTAAGCTGGCAGATTCAACATTTTTTTGGCATTCATTGTTCAAGTGGCAACTCCACTTCTTTCATCTATTGATTTTCTTGAACAGAGATCTCGTTTTATCATCCATATGGTCCCTCATTATTCATCATGGATTATTTGTTTAAACCATGTCATTTTACTGATAATCTCCGTGATTTTCCGGAAGAGGCCGTTTCTAAATTATTTTTGTTCTCAAGTGGTGATTCAGTCGCTGTTAGAAAGCATTTAAACAAGTTTACTTGTGTAATGATCATATATTGTAGACGTCCTCAATATAATCATGAAGATGTCAAAATGTGTCTATTTGTCCGTTCTTTAAAGGGTGATGCTTTGAACTGGTTTCATAGTTGTCCTGAAGATTCTTTCACTTTTTTACAAGACATTGTTGATGCTTTTAAAGATAGATATGGTGATCCAGATAGCTTGCCTTGTGCCCCTAAAATTGTGCAACAAAATGAAAGTAATCTTGTAAAAGGTCCAGCTGTCGATGAAATATTTCAAGACAATTCTTCATATCAGAATGTGCCATCCACCTGTACCATTGCAAATCAAATCCATGATAGTGGAAAAGCAGGGACAAATTGTAAAAACAGTGTTGACAATGAAAGAGAAGATCAGAAACAAATTATACAAGAACTAATGCGGCTGGTGAAAAATATGGAGATCAATCAAACTAATTATGCCAATGATGTGAGAACTTTATGCACCCACCTGGAAAAACGTAATAAGGAGATGGAGATCAGAAAAATTAAACACTTTGATTACATAATCGACATGCAAAATCAACATGCTAAGGAAATTGAGGTCATGGAAACTAATCATGACACAAAAATTAGTTTTATGCAAAGCAAGTTATCAGGCTTAGAGGAAAATATGACGACCATGAAAGCTAATCATGATAAGGAAATTAACTCTATGCAAAATAAGTTATTGACCATGCCAGGGAAATCAGTGCTATGAAGGTTGAACACTCTAGTCAGATAGATGCCATTAAAATAGAGGTTCAAAAATTTCAACAATAGTCAGAGGATGAAAGAAACCAGGGAACGTCAATAGATCAGGAGTCTCCTTATCTGTTACAACAAGCTCCATCTCATTACGAGATCCTTTGTTCCACTGAAAAGTGGATAATTGAAGGTGACCTGGATAAAAGGGAAATTAATAATCAGATTGATGCTCACATGGTTAATCCACCAGTCATTGAAGATCAAGTTATAACTCATGGCACCTGTGAGATTGGTCCATCATCCTTGACAGGGTAGATGCGGAATGAAGAAATACATGTCACGCATATCTTACATACTTCATCTGAGAGCTTTCAAGCAGAAAGTTCCACGTCATCAGTGATACAGCCTGCCCCTAAGAAAAAACGCAAGAGAAAGAGAATGAGAAGAAGATTTGATGCATCAGACGGTCGCGAGCATCTTGACTTTAGGATAGCAAAAACTCCTACCATATGTAGAATTGGAAATGGCACATCCGACAAGCAGCCAACAGATTTGCCTGAAAGCAGGCAAATGCTCAGTATACACTATATTGAACACATCTGATACCATGGGGCATCCTCTGTATTTCTAACCCTACTCTTTGTTTTTTCAGCGTTTTCTTTTTTGTTTTAGGATTAGATTTATTTTTTCATGTTGTTAGACTAGTTAATAAATGAAGAGCTTATATCTTTCATGTGCTTAATGTTATATGATGATTTTTGGATGGACGCTACTTATGTTTTATTGTGTATTGTGTGGATGCAGATTCTGGATTCTCGCGTTCCTACAGTGCAACAATGTGTCCCCAAGTGGAGCCATATGTTGACCACTACAGGTCAACTACCCATAGCAGTCTCCCCCTTTTTCGCAAAAGGGATAGCGCTTGAGCAACGTGTCCGTACCTGTCATCATCAGCCTGATCATATTGTTTTGTAAACCCAGTTTGTATGTGTAAATTGTAAATAATCTTAGCAGATCCGAATCATGTATGTAAATTGCCTAGGTGGACCTAATTTTCTAGTGATAATCTACGTTCCGGAAGGTTTTTTGTCTCACCGATCCATGATCGGCAGAGTTTTCCTTCAGCCTAGCCCCAAAGTCGGAATGAATTTTGTCATTAGAATCTTAGGGGAATCCTAGTGCATTGATCTGCTAGATTATCTTTGGTCGCAGAATTGGATGGTCCATGAGGGTCTATGACAAATGGGTTTTCCCCTTTGAGATGTAAAATTGTAAAAGTCATGATGTAAAGTGTCTTGAGGTTTAGAAAATGTTTTATTCCCCTCATAAGTCCTAAGTCCTAGGTCCTAGGTGATTTTTTCAAAGGATAAGTTCGAGGATTCAAAAAAAAAAAAAAAAAAAATAAAAAAATAATATAATAATAATAAAAATTAAAAAATAAAAAATAATATTTAAAAAAGAAATAAAGTAAACTAAAATAAATAAATAAAAAAATAAAAAAAATAAAAACTAAAAAAAATATAAAATAATAATAAGTCAAATTTTTGAGTAAATAAATGCATAATTTTAATTTTTTAATATATTAAATTGCATTTAAAAATTCGACAGATGAGATTAAAAGAAACCTTGATCTTCATTGACGGTCTAGATTAGTTTGACATGGATCACTCGAACTAGCCGTTGGGAATTTTTTCTTTAAATAGGGTGTTAGGGGTCATTTTTACATCAGATTTGATCCGAGAATCTGGTGCTAAAGAAAGCTCTCTTGTAGTCATTTTTTGTGCAATAAAGAAAGACTTTGGGGTTAAAAATCTTGCTGGTGTTACTCTTTTGGAAATGTTGTAAGACCACCTTTTTTCTGCATAATTTTATTTTCAGTCATTGATAATAGCTTGATGAAGATTGATTCAGGCACAGGTATTTTGTCTGATCTCTGGGGTTTGAATGATAGTTTAGATTCTGAAATATAATGGTAGGTATCTCCATTTGATATGGATTTCGCTATTGTTTTTTCCCTCTATGTTAATGGTTGATTTGAAGCTGTGCAGGAAATCTTAGTTTTGAGTTTACCGGGCATTAGGGGAAGTTCTCGGCTGAACCAACCAACTCCCGGATTGTGTTTTTTGTAAGAGCCTAGCCAATTCTTCATCACGAGCTTATCATCTGAAATTTTTTACGAATGCATGCAGGGTTTTCTGATGTATCTCACATTAAGTTTAAAATTCTGAAAATATTACTGGGGATTATTGACAAATCTGGCTGCTTAGAGTCATTAATCTGTAAATATTGTAATTTTTTAGTTGATTTAGGGTTTTCAGTTTTGTTTACTGCACATATTATTTTTGGGTGTTCTGTTTTTTGCCATTACAGGTAGCAGGTATAGGTTTTAAGAAATTTTCCAAGGTTTCCATCAGGGAATTTGGAGCAGAAAAGATTTAAAATTTCAGTCAAGTTTCTGGGCTACGGGTTTGATACATGTGTTTTCATTTTTCATTGTTGCCGAAGGTTTCATTACTGTTACGGAGAATTTTCCGATTTTTTTTTTGGCATCCTCTGCTACCCTTCCTTTGCACGCAAGCTTTTTTGCTGGCCATTCCCACGATCCACACATTTTTGTATGTTGGTAAACGATTCCCTCTGCCATCGTATTCTATTCTTCAAGCGTTGTCCTCTGCTTCCTTATCCCTCCTTCAACTCCTCTCTCGTTTGCGCAGTCCATTATTGCGGTACGCAGCCTCACCTGCCTAGCTCGCATGCGCCCTTCCTCCATTCTTCACTACTCGCTCTTCTCACCGCAAACCCATTGAAACTCCCCATTGCTCCTCCTTTTCTTGCGTAAGTATATATCTTGCCATCCTTGTTCATCAAGCCTCATCCCTCAAACATTGCCAAAGTCCGCTGCATTGTTCTTTTCCTCCGGCGTGCATTCTCCTTCAACCTAGTTTCCAAACCTGTGGTTTCCTTTAGCTATTGCATCGATCCTCATTTCTTAGCTCCCTACGCTGCTCCTATCACTGTGTCTACTATACGCTACCTCCGCCTTCATAACCAGTGTTGTAGCTGCCACTTGCATAAGTTTTTATTTTCCGCATCCCTCCTTCCCTCACGCGTCCACCCCTCAAAATCTTCTGGAATCCATTGTGCATCCATCCACCTGCGGCCCGAGGTCCTTGCATCCTTTCTTGCATCTCCCTTACTGCCGTCAAGCTAAAACCTGCAAGTACAAACAAAGCATTCGATTTTTTTTTTACATATTCTACGTGTTTTGTTTCAGGTTTTGTTTAGCGTTTCATTTAAAAATTAAAATTTTAGCTTTAGATTTAGACATGCGTTAGTTTTAGATCTATTAAATGTTTGTTTTAATTTTAGATTTTGATTTCTTAAAAAATTATATTTAATTTTGTTTAAATTTTGATTTAAAATAAATATAAAATATGAAAATAAAAAGAGATTGATTTTCATTTTAGATGAGTGTTTCAAGTTTATTTTATTTTTTGTTTTTTAAAAAAAAATCTCATAAAAATCATAAATAATTAAAAAAATATAAAAAGGTTCTTTTTCATTCTTTGTTTTGAATAGATTTTAGTTTTATTTAGATTTTAGTTCTTCTGTTCTTATTTTCTGATTTTAGAATTTATAAAAAAATTTAAAATAAAATAAAAATTAATAAAGGGTTAGTTTCTTTTAAGATTTATTTGCATTCAAATTTTTGATTTAATTTTTAAAGTTAGATTAAAAAAAAATTTAAATTTCATAAAAGGTTAAAATTTTTATTTTTAGACTTTAGGTAGAATTTTAGTTTGTTTAATTTTAGATTGAAATTTATTAAAAAATATAAAAAATTATTTTATGGTTTTAGATCAGATTTTAATTTAGGATTTTGTTCTATTTTGATTTTTTTTTAAGCTGCGAATCATAAAAAATATATAGCAATTAAAATTTTTGAAAAATCTTAACAAAAATTTGAAAAATTCATTTTTGGTGTTTCTATGTTCCATTTCTCTATAGTTAAAACACACTTAATGTTTATTTTGAAGTTAGCTATGTGAAAGTGGTAACTGGGCAGCATTTAAATTTTATGATCATTTAAAGCATTTAATTTTTCTTGAAGTTTAATTGCTGGATCATCGTTAAAGCATTGTGAATTTATTGGATATCTTGCATTGCTTGGGTTATTCGATGATAAATGTTTGTTTTACATGGTTCATATTTCTGCAACATTTAATCATTTAATCATTGACTCCATAAGGCATTGGTCCATTAATTTCTAAATAAATCAAGTGCTTGTTTCGCCTTGTTGTGTTTCCCAACCCAACTGGTCCACTGTTGCTCTTCATTCATTGCATAGGGTCTACCCCCCTTAGCTGTGGGAGACGGCTTAAACAGAGAGATCAGGGATCAGAGTGACAACCCTTGGTTTGAGCGTTGTCGCGACAATCTGTGCAAGAACAGGTTGCATTATTAAGGATTCGACAAAGTTTCTATCTTATTTGTCCGTGCACAAATTGTCTCCTCAATATTTGATTGTGCGTTAAATTACTTTGGCCAAAGTATTATTAAAATCTTGTTTCTTATTATTAAGTTGGGGCTGTGAATTTATCAAAGTCTTAGGGGCTGACTATGCCATTTGTAAAGTGGGTAGAATAAATTAAGGTCGAGATTATAATGTCGTTCCCAGATCGAAGGCCGAGCTTCCATTTCTCTAAGATCGCAAATTTCAGAAGGCCGAAAGCCTAATTTCCAGAGGGCGAGGACCTATTCTTGTTGGGTATACCTGGAAACCGTGTTTTGTTATGAGAGGAGAAGTATCGCTATTGAGGTTGAATTTCCTAGTCTTCTCGTGGAGGCAGGAATATTTGAATAGCTAGAGAGTCACAGAGGAACTTGAGCAAGGGTTCGAGTGCTTAAAGAGACGAGACTGTTGGTAATTCCAGGGATGGATCTCTTGTGATTGCAGGGCCATTGCCATTGGAAAATCAGTTCGAGGGTTTTATCTGCCATTGAAATTTTTTCTAGAAGAGGCCATGGAGTAAATCTTTAGAGAGGTCACATCAAAAATTGGATTCAACCCACGAGAGCACCGGATAGAGGCTGAGTCTTCCCTTTTCATTACGCAGGAAGTGCACACTAGAGCTTTGTATTCCCTGTAGCATAGTACACAAGTGTCTAGAAGTCACCTTTGATTTTTGGACCAAGAGCTTATTGCCTGCAGAAGAAAAAAAAGACTGAGATTTCTATTTGAAACTAGTGTAAGGGGACCGAGAATTTGCTTCTTCTAGCCATCGAGCAGCGTAAAAGTTCATCTGTGCATTCCAAAAGCTTCAACCAAAGAACGAGTTCTTGGAGGCCAAGCACTTGTTGTATTTATCAATGTTGTGAATATTGTTAGCGGGATTAATTCGGCGAGGGGAAAAAATCAGAAAAAATCGGGAAATAATTGGGAAAAAAATCGTAAAATACATTTTTTTTTTTGTTCTTCTAATATCTAAAGCATCTACAACATAAAATAAATACATTGACACATAAATATGATAAAAGAACTAATATATAAGATGTGTAATATCATTTCTAGTGCTACATCACACATACCAGTGAATCATGTCCTGAATAGTCAATCTTGACTCCTGAGTTCCAACTTAGCCTCAAAATATCAACAAAAAATATAATAATGTATCTCATATCGTGAGTCATAATGTCATATACAATGAAATGAACCAAATAACTAATACCACTGATTTCCTCCGCCCCTCTTGCGAGAAAATGCAATAGCTTTCCCTCTAGATGTAGATGTCGGTGGATTTGGCAGTGGACTCTGCTGTGCTCTAGAAGCTGAAGAACTAGGAGCTACAGGAGGTAGACCAGGTCCTCTACTGGTGACAGGGTTAGCCTAGGTAGGTTGTGTCACCTCCTCCTCATCAAAAAATCGGCAAAAAAAAAGAAAAAAAAATTCAAGATTTTTTCCCCCAAAAATCGTGATATTTTGAAAAAATCACTGAATTAATCACGCGATATTATCGGGAAAATGAAAAAATCGTGATTTTCGCAACACTGGTATTTATAGCAGATCCACACTACCAAATTATTGTGTATTGGTAACGTTGTATGATGCCAGATTCCTTCTATTTGTCATCTCAGTGGTTTGATTGGAAGTGCTGTAGCAGAGGAGCTTAGTAATCAGAGTTCCATTTGAATTCTTGAAGGTCGAGTGGTATTGATTGAGAATTTGGACGCCAAGCCTCTGCTGGAAAAGTATTGATCTGTGTATCATGCAACAGAAGCAATTTATTTCAGATTCGAAGAAGGTTGAATCAATCACAGACCTGTAGCAGCGCATTGGAGGAGTCACATTAATATTTTGCCCCTGTAGCAGCTTGTTGATTCTAAGACAATCCCAAATCAAAGTTTGTCGGTTGATGCATGTTCGAGTTTACCTTGTGGACAACTTTTCTACTCATATTTTTGGACGGTGTGGGAGTAATATTGCAATACCTGTGCATGTAACACGCTGGACCTGAGCTCGTGGAGGTACATTCTGGAGTATAGTTCGTTGGCTTCTCTTCTATGCGTAGGTGAAAGTTTCGTCGATGCTTTCTTGTTGAAAATGAGGAGCAAGAGGGTATCAGAGAGTTGTTTAGGTAAAGGCTGACCAAGTCAATGATGCTTAGCT